>OY757016.1:31760627-32057627 GCA_963580285.1 Lucinisca nassula
AGAAAATGGCAACTGCCCTTCTTGAATCAGCAGCAAGGGTATTCATACACACCAGATAAGGAAATCGGTGGTTTTAGCCTGGGATAGAAATTCTGTTCTTACCCTGGTGTTCTTTCCTAGGAAAATTATTTAAGGATAGTGCACGAAAAATTAAATGTTGAATAAACTTAATTGAAAATTTTGGTGGTGCTGTGCAAGAAAAAGAATCTAATATGGGGTTCGGTTGTAGATGAGCCTTTCCAACCCTCAGGATTACCGGAGTTGCCCTCCGCACACTCATCCCTTCGGTTGGAAACAAGTACAGAGCAACTACCTGTAATAACCCATTTTCTTTGGTTCGCGGAGAAACCGCCTAACGCGAAATAATCTATTTTCTCCGCAAAACAGCGAGAAAAGATAAAATGAGCAAGAAATTTCGGCGAAAATTTGACCGATTGCTTTCATTGAAAATGAAATTACCCACGTTTCGCGGAGAAAAAAATATAACTGGGCTTACATGAAATTTTCGGCTCGTTATTACTTCGTTTGTTTGGCGTTGTTTTTGTAAACGA
This sequence comes from Lucinisca nassula, assembly GCA_963580285.1. Lineage (NCBI taxonomy): Eukaryota > Metazoa > Mollusca > Bivalvia > Lucinida > Lucinidae > Lucinisca > Lucinisca nassula. Next base: position 31,761,179 of record OY757016.1, read on the forward strand.
AAGCAAATGGTAGTCATTATTAAATCATAATCAAATATTCTTTCATGTTACACAATTTCATTTTAGTAATTTATTTCTTTTAAAAGTCTCATGACAACTTTTATTCACATCACAAAAATACGCCTATTAATTTGTTACCCACTTAATCCCCACTTTTAACTGGTGTTTACAGGGGTATACATTATTTATCTAATTTCTGCTCACATAGATTGTGGGTACTGGTTAGAACCGCCTCGCCGAGCTGTTATAAAGTGTACCCAAAATCTTGAGCAGAAATATGAAAAAATGCCAGAAATTTTATCCTAAAATTTTACGTTTTTAGTGGTAAAATTTTACATTATATTTGAATAGGCGAGTTCTCATAATGAGTCGTACATGTAGGTTATAAAAACCATAATGATGTGTGACATTTACCAAAAGCTCAGCTTGATAAAATAGATGGGCTGCATAATCAGGGGCTGACAAATCCATTGCCCGGCCGCCCGGGACAAGTCCGAAATCGCGTCGGGCAGGTGCACTTAGACCTTTCGACGCCCGGTCAGGCAAGTGCAAAAAATCGTCTACAATCGTCAGTCTTTTGAGTCCTTAAATACAGTAAAACTAGACCAGTAAGTAAACCACAATAATTCCCGCTTTGCCAACAATTCAGAGACGAAACCATCCATGTTTTTATAACAGTTCATTTATGACACTATTATTAACCCCTGTCATATAATTACCAATTAAACATGATTGCCCGGCGGTGCGTGTCTTTCATTTCTGGTGTAGTGTGTACCGCCAGCACTATCGATAAGCTTGACAAGGTGTGAAAATAAGATTGTCTCTAATTTATCTCTGCCATAAAATTTAATCCACAATCAATGTGAAAATGATTTAATAGCTCCTGAGACGATTTGCTACATCTTACGGTAGTAAAAACGGACTATTGTACTATCTCGTGAATGGTTATGTTTTTGCGCCAAATAGCGGACGCTGGCGGAAAAAAGTCGAATGTTTTAATGTTGGTAACCGCGGACTAGTCGCGCCTCTATCGTTTAGCTATCGGGAAAATATTTTTTACCGGTTCCAAGCATTTTTTTCTGAAAGAGATCTATAGGCCCCATTAAAATAAAACGATGACGTTAAACACGTGCAGTTTACCGATCGCTTGCAGAAAAATGGGAGTGGTGGTTTGTGGACGACGATTTGGATGGCGGAAATGATGATCGCATTGAACTTGCTTGTAGGGTGGGTGTGAACGTTTGGGTTCGTTTGTGATAGAGCGGGTTCTCGTCTTCTGGTTGGATCATTAAATCCAAGCTAAATAAACTGCATTCTTTTAATCTTTAATCTCGCTGCCCTGACACTTCTGATCTTTTGAGTAGATCTATATCGGCTGCAGCTCGTGTTTATCGTGCGTGTCAAGCAAAATGTGTTTATATAACTGTATCTTAAATTGCTAATATGTCAGCAATTAACTTGAAAGGTACTGTTATTGGCTGTGACAACAACAGTATTTTCTACCGTATTACCGCAAAGAGGGAAATAAATAGAAGTGAATGCAATGATCAGGAGTCGATACAATTAACCCTGAGCTCCCATCAGAGACACCAAAGGGAAACAAACACTAACATGAAATACTGTATTCAACCTATTTACCGCACATGCTCCTATAAGCGCACACCCAAGCTTTTTTCTGGAAAAAATACACAAGCGCGCACTTTAAAGTAACCTCCCAACAAATTATTATTGAGATTTGCTGCATCTTTGACCCGGACAATCATATGTATATGTGGTGAACCCCTATGCTGAAATTCAACTCTATAAAATAATCATATCGGAAGCTTTTTTTCGTATTTTTTTCGTATTGAGTGTGGGCTTATTAGGTAGATTTTTCACCACAATATTTTCATACAATTTTGAAAAAACTAAGCGCACAGTGCGGTAAATAGGTCAAATACGGTAACTAGACCCTAATGGAAAGTGGTTGTGCTTGAAACTTGACAGAAACCTTGGATTATATTTATAAATGTTGGTCGTCATCATCCTCACTATTATCCCCCACCCCACCCACATTCAAAGTAGAAGTAAAACAAAGATCAGGAATTGATACAATTAACTTACTCCATCCATAAAAGACACCAAAGGGAAAGAAATACAAACATTAAGCGACCAGACTATAATGGAAACCTAAACAAAGGAAGGCCATATGGACAACCCCAACCCCACTTTGAGTTCCAAAAATCTGGGCAAGTAGGATTTTGAACTGGGCAAGTGCAAAAATATTTTACTTGCCCGGTGGGCAAGTGGAAAACTTTTGGATTTGTCAGGCCCTGCATAATGCTTCCATGCATAGCTGAAACCAACCCCCATGCGATTACTGGTAAACCGCTTACAGGATCTAAGCCTGCCCAGGCGTGTTTTCATGTTGTCAGGACCAATTCATTTATTTCGAGCCGACCGCGCTCAACTCGCAACGTTGCAGAATTTGAACCGAATGAGGTGCGAACCACAGCAGTGAGAGTCCTAATGAGTGTCAGCACTTTAAGGTTGCCCATTATCCTTGGGGTGTTTAGTGGATTTACGGCACTTTCCCGATTATTTCACTTATTTCGAACGGACCACTAATCAGAGTTGAGCTAAAACCGGAGTAAGACCATCTTCTGTTGCAGATATTGGTGTCTCAAATGTGGCCCGAGCGAGGCAAAAACCATGGCGGAGAGACCTAATGACCCGATGATTAACCCTTTTTGTACCAAATGGAATCTTCCTCCTTATATATACAGGAGACCATTTTGAAACTTAGGGGTATCAGGTTGTTTTTTTTTTTCTTAAAAATTTAGTTCGGGAAATGGCTTAACGTTTTGCAAACAATGTAGGCCCTGATCAGACGCTGCGTTCTGTGGTGTCTGATCTGGGCCTGCACTGTTTGCCAAAGTACCCCTTTAGGGGTTTCTGGTACTGAATGGGTTAAGCGTCAGCCTTCTTACCCATTAGGACACGGGGGCCAGTTACCCTAGGGGTGTACAGTAGACTTAACAAGATACCCAGGTTGCATGTCTGTACAAACTTCGCTGATTATCTTGGAGAATTTTGTAGTTCTGCTCCAAGTTAGAGATCAGACTTATATGCAGCCTTGGAATGCATGCCGCGCAATTTCCCCACATTAACCCTTTTTGTACCAAATGGAATCTTCCTCCTTATATATAGCATGAGTCAATTTCAAAATTTAGGGGTTTCAGGTTGTGTTTTCTTCAAAATTTATTAGGAAAATGGCCGAACTTTTTGCAAACAGTGTAGGTCCTGATCAGACGGTGCGTTCTGGGAGTCTGATCTGGGCCTGCACTGTTTGCCACGGTACCCGTTTAGGGGTTTCCAGTCTGAAATGGGTTAATGTACATGTATGAGCAAAATTGAATTGTAAAGGCAAGAAACACAAGCGGGCCTCCATGTGAGCTTAAGTGTAAGCATCAGTGATGTTTAATTACTCGCAGTGTAAGAAAAAGATCAACCAAAATGTAGAGTGAGATCAGCGTCCACATATACATGTACAAGCAGGATCCCCGTTATTATATACACTGAGTTTGATTTTTCTAAAGTATTTACATGAGAAAAAAATAAAGTACTCCCAATAGAGTGAACCTATAGAAAATCAACAGTTTTCAATTTATGAAGTGTTTGCACAACAGTAAACAAAGGAACACAGAAAACATTCATCATGTTCATACTACGTTGTAAAGTGCATAAGATGCAAATCATTATGATTCCAACTGGATCAAAATCAAACTTTACGATCGCTAGAGCTGTCCATCTTTGTACAAAGAAAATGCATTTCGTCATATGCTTCAAACTTTGTGTACCAAATTTTAATGCATGAAAAAAATACATGCACATGAACAAATATACATGTAGGTTTAGGCAGATTTCGCGGAGAAACACCGTGAATGACTTCACCTGTACTAATTGGCTTTCTCTGAGAAAAAGGGATGTTCGCGGAGAAATTTCGCAGCGTTTCGCGGAGAAATTAACCGCTTTGAAACACAAATTTTTTTTCTTCTCGGAGAAATTTCTCGCTTGTTCTCCGAGAAAAAAAAGCCTATTACCACGGAGAAAAAAATATGGGATATTACCGGTAGCTGGTCTGTATCTACAACAGAGTCCCAAATCAGATTGTTATAGTATGGCCATAAGAAAGATTTCAAGATCAATCTTCATGAAAGAATGTTGGCAAACCGGCAGGTATCAAACATAAAACTGTGTTATTATGAACTGTGCTATAAAGAGGCTTATATCTAGGTTTCATCTCATAAATAGCAGATCTTACATGAGTGTTCATGTATTATTGAATTCATTAAGCAAGTTGAGGAAAAAGGATAAAATGCAAGGCTTTGCTGTCAGAGCAATTAATGCCTTTTCCTCAAAGAGTTAATAAATGATTAGAGGATCTTACATGAGTGATGATGATGATTTCGTGTTTAACGACGCGTCAACCCTCTTTGTGGGTCATAAGCATCAAGCGGTTAATGGTTAACGGCATTACTTCTTACATGAGTGTTCATGTATTATTGAATTTATTAAGCCTTCGGATCGAGATGTTAACTGGAGGCCCCCTGTGCAAGAATAGTCATCTCCTGTGCAGGTTAAAGACTCCTACCGTAATTACATAATTACTGTGTAGGCTTTCAACCCTGCAACCTGGAGTGTATGTAATGTACACCTGCGAGTAATGGTCAAATGTGACTGATCGCAGTGTAAGTAGAAAGAAAGAGAGCTGAGGATATGGAATTAAATGTGAGGCTTCCCCCGAACATTTTATGCCTTTTCCTCAACGTGTGTAATAAATTACATGTATTGGTTCAGAGGATCTTACATGAGTGGTCATGTATTATTGTAGAATTTATTAAACAAGTTGAGGAAAAGGGAGGTTTTGCTGAGCATTTTATGCCTTTTCCTCAATGAGTTTAATAAATTCAATATAACATGAGTATGAAAGCAAGATTCTATTTATCATATGACATTTAAAATGCATTTAATTCACGATTTTTGTACAAAAATGTCATTATTCCATCATTAGTAAATGCAACGTCATTAAGGACATCATACTTGTAACATTGTGGGACGTATCTATCTAATATGCACATTTAATCCACTAGATGATTATCAAATTGAATACATGGCATTATTACATTATCAGACGCGACGTCATGTGATAAATTTATTAAATTAGTTTATCCAGAAAGAACTCTGTAAAGTCAGTGCATATATCCAGAAAGAACTCTGTAAAGTCAGTGCATACCTTAAGTCTGTTTGTCATGTCCTGACAGCATTCATTCATAGCCTTCACATCACTGTACACACTGTCAAGTTGCTAAAAAAATATTCAATCACTGGAAATTAGGGCTGGCTAATCAGAGCTGGAAAGATAATTGATTATCAGTCCAGCCATTGTGATTGATAATCAATTGGCAAATCACTGAAGTTTCTGTCATGATTTTTTACCTTTCTGGCTTACTGAGCAAGACTCCTACCGTATGGGCCCCGTCAAGCGATTTCGGTACTTATCGCCTATGCGAGCAGCGAAGGTTCAGGCGAGCCTGCGCATCCGCGCAGTCTCGCCAGAACCTTCACTGCTCGCTCATACAAGCTGTGAATCAAGAGGAACCTTCAGACAGAAAGCCATATCCCTGGCCCCTCTGAATGGCTGGGAATGTGCAGTTAAAATTTGTCATGACGGAATGCTCGAAGACACAAATTCGCTTGGCGGGGCTCACATGTAATACTTTACTGTATGTATTTGGACAGACAGTCAGACCGGGACAAACAGTATAGACCCATATGAGAAGCAGCGGAACATGGCCATAAAATGTGGTATCTGATTCTAATAATTACCCACAATCAATGTTTAGAACAAAAATAAGGAAAACCAGAAATTCAACTTCGGTGAAGTTGATGTCGCACCTGCTCCCCACCTGCCCCACACAAAAAAATAAAAGTTTATTTAAGGCAGAAGAAATGAATATAGGGCTTTGAGAAGAATCCATAGCCTATATATGTGAGGTAAAAAACTGACTAAGTTCACAATGTGGAAAAAGTGATAAATATTGATCCCAAGATAAAGTCAAAACCACATGCACATCCTCATACCATAGGTAAAAACACACACAAAGTTTTAAAATGATCAATATAAAACTGTAAGAGAAGTTGCGATGACAAGAGGTACCTATTGTATATCAACTAAAGCTTAAAATTGGCTAAGTTCACAATGTGCAAAAGTGAAAAAAAAATATTCTGAGAATTATGTCAAAATCACATGCACAACCCCATATAATGGCGAAAGCACACGCAAAGTTTCAAAATGATCGGTATAAAACTGCAAGAGGAGTTGCGATGACAAGAGGTACCTATCATATATCAATTGAAGGTTAAAAATGACTAAGTTCACAATGTGGAAAAAGTGAAAAAAAAATGATTCGACGATAAAGTCCAAACCACATGCGCATCCTCATACCATAGCGAAAGCACACGCAAAGTTTCAAAATGATCGGTATAAAACTGCAAGAGGAGTTGCGATGACAAGAGGTACCTATCATATATCAATGGAAGGTTAAAAATGACTAAGTTCACAATGTGGAAAAAGTGACAAAAATTTATCTGAAGATAAAGTCCAAACCACATGCGCATCCTCATAGCATGGCAAAATCACACACAAAGTTTCAAAATAATCGGTATGAAACTGTAGGAGGAGTTGCGATGACAAGAGGTACCTATCGTATATCAAATGAAGCTTAAAAATGGCTAAGTTCATAATGTGCAAAAAGCGGAAAAAAATATTCCGAAAATTATGTCGAAACCACATGCACATCCTCATACCATGGTGAAAGCACATGCAAAGTTTCAAAATGATCGGTATAAAACTGCAAGAGGAGTTGCGATGACAAGAGGTACGTATCGCATACCTAAAAATGACTAAGTTCACATTATGGAAAAAGTGACAAAAATTGATTCGAAGATTAAGTCCAAACCACATGCGCATCCTCATACCATGGCGAAAGCACATGCAAAGTTTCCAAATGATCGGTCTAAAAGTGTAGGAGGAGTTGCGATGACAAGACATCCAGTGTAAAATGTTGACGGACGGACGGACGAACGGACGGACGAACGGACGGACGAACGGACGGACGAACGGACGGACGGACGGACGGACGGACGGACGGAAACTTGCACGCCTATGTCTTCCTGCTAAAGCAGGTGCGACAATAATATGCATATGTTGTTGGTATTTTTAACCCATTTAGTGCCGGAAACCCCTAAACGGGTACCCTGGCAAACAGTGCAGGCCCAGATCAGATGCCGCAAAATGTGGTGTCTGATCAGGGCCTCCACTGTTTGCTACAAGTTGAGGCATTTTCCAAATAAATTTTGATGAAAACACAACCTGACACCCCTAAATTTTGAAATGAACTCCTGCTATATATAAGGAGGACGATTCCATTTGGTACGAAAAGGGTTAAAATTTATGAGTAGGACAATTTTTATGCTCAGCTGAGTTGTGCATGAGAGGCCTGGCCCTAAGGTTATAAAACTTTTTTCCATGCTCAACTCAACTGAGCACTAAATTTGTAGTGCTTGTAAAAATTGAAATACAAATAAGTTGAGCGATTTTCCTCTCTCAGTTTGCAGACAATGTAATTTGTCCTGCTCATAAATTTGAAAATGCCAACATTTCAAATTTATGAGCAGGACAAATTTCATGCTCACATGAGTTAAACATGAAAAAAGTTGTATAACCTCGGGGACTGAATGAGGTCTATAATTTGATTCCAGACTTCTCAACATTTTAGACAGCCCCCACCCATAGGGGCTTGAAGAAATATATGGGCTGCACGATGCTTCCACGCAGAGCTGAATCCGGCCCACACACTAGTACTGGTAAACCGCTCAGAGGATCTAAGCCTGCCCAGGATTCGTGATGCGAGGCAGACCGTCCATGCTAATAAACCCTTTTGGTTTCATTGGGCAACAGGGCTTGAGGTATCATTTCATCTCAGTGTCGGGTAAAAGTCCCACAAAATGGAAGCAACCAAAATGACCTTTTCAATGTTGACAGGGACGTTAAATATCAAATCAACATTTTAGATAAGACTTCATATCTAGGTCAACTAGAGCTGTCAGTGAAACTGACTAGGGCCCCGGCAGCGCTATCAGAAATATGGGCGAACAGACAGATGGACGGACAGACAGACAGACAGAGTGATTACTATAGGGCACCCACACTTTCAGTGCGGGGCCCTAATAATGCAACATTTGTGACCTACCTTCCAGAAAGACGTAATTTTTTTTGTTTGTTTGATTTGAAGTTTAACGTCCCCGTCAACACAGTATAGGTCATTTTGGAGATGTTGCGTCCAATTTCGTGGGACATTTACCCGACATTGAGATTAAATGACATCTCAAGCCCTGTCGCCCAATAAAACCAAAAGGGTTTATAAGCATGTATGGTCCGACTTGCACCTCATTTCCTGGACAAGCTTAGATCTTCTAAGCGGTTTACCAGTACTATAATAATTGTGCTGTCGGTTTCAGCTCTGTGTGGAAGCATCATGCAGCCCATCTATTTCTTTAAGCCCCGATGGGTGGGGGCCGTCAGGAAGATGTAAAACAGCGATTTTGGTTTATTTTACAGGAAAAGTACAAGCTTCATTCCCAAGGCGATAAGAATACCGCCTAAGGCAGTGTCATGTCTATATATAAACATGACCATTTGGGTGAGTGCTCGGGTGGTCGCATATGTTGACAGTTTGATGAACAGATGAATAAATGGACAGAAAATTTGACTCCTATATCGCAGCATGGTAAAAACAGGCACAACAACAATGGTCTGCAATTAATCAATTTAGAGAGTTTTTCACAATGATGTGAATTTATTCCCAAATGCCACAGGCACGGGTACCGGTAGTTTTCATGTTTCAATAATCATGTTTCTAATTATGTTATTAACCCTTATCTTGCAGTTCACGACAACCTCTATCTTTGCAAACAGCATAGATCCAGATCAGATGGCTTCTGAAGAAGCCATCCTGATCAGGATCTACACCTTTTGGCATTCAGTTTATGAATTTGTAGCAAAAAATTACATCAAGTAATTTGATTGGTTGATATACAGAAATGGGTGTGGCTTAAATGAATATTCAGCAAGATAAGGGTTAATAAAGTTGCCATTAACCAAGTAATTTCGTATTGGCCCAGTCACAGGGCCTCAGCTGCAGGTCCTGGGTCATCTGTATTGGCCTTCAGCCTAGGGCAAATACAGCAGACCTCAGACATGTAACTGGGCCAATACAAAATAATCAAAATTACTTGTTTAATAACATTCTAGTTAGGGCTGTAACGATACAGTTACTCCACGATGTGATACGTATCACAATACTTGCCTCACGATATGATACATATCACGATACTACTTTCTTGCTTGAACCACAGCTAGAAAATTTTCAAACTGTCTCAAAACCATCTCAGAGTACAATCTTGTGTAACAAAGCCTCTGTAAGATGCCCATATTTGTCATAGAAGTGAACTATGTATCTCATTAACAATTAAGATCTTTGTAATTTGTTATGAAAATGGTCTTGAAATATGTTAAAGCTGTCATTTTCTTTGGAAATTGTACTTTTCGGCGTATCTTCAGGCATCCGATATTAGCCCCGAGATGTGATATGTGTATTGTCAGCAAAAGTATCACGATGCAATACAATTTCAATGAATCTTTGAATGGCCTTTCCAAGGAACAAATGCTGTGGATATTTGTTAGAATCGCATCATTGAGGAGATTCTAACAAATTTCCAAAAACACCTTTTTGTGTTTTTTTGGGGGGAAGTAATGTCTCAATTAGCTCCTACAATCTTGAGCTACGATTCGTTCTTCTGAAACTGTCATTGCAACCAGTTTTGTTGATATATAAAATGTCGGCATAAAGAGGATTATAAATCTGGGGCCAGTTGTTCAAAGCATTGTTAGCTAAACGAGCTGGTTAGTCGTCATATTGTTAACTCTTCTAGCAAGTACAATATAAAAAATTTTGGTATTTTTGCTGAAAAAATGTGAGCAGCTTTTGCATCTGCAAAAGCTGCTCACATTTTTTCAGCAAAAATTTCAGCATATTTAATGATCAAAATTTTAACGATACCTTAACTAATGACGTCATTAGTTTTGAACAACTGGCCCCTGTTTTAAGGCTTACATTTTTCACAACTTGAAATGTTTGTAGGAATTCTTCATTGATAGCTAGACTTCTTCTTTCAATGTCACCTCTCAAGTTTCTCCTAGTTCTCAGACTGTTCTCACCAAAAAATGTTGAGAGAGCTTTCAGTGCTTCAAGCATATCCTGTTTTAAAGTATAAATAAAGCATTTATGAGCCTCACAACAAGAAACAAGAGGGCCATGATGGCCCTGGATCGCTCACCTGGTTCTTACTGTGCAGATTAACCCTTTTTGTACCAAATAGAATCTTCCTCCCTATATATAGCAGGAGTCCATTTCAAAATATAGGGGTGTCAGGTTGTGTTTTCTTCAAATTTTATTTGGAAAATGGCTGAACTTTGAGCAAACAGTGGAGGCCCTGATCAGATGCCGCGTTCTGTGGCGTCTGATCTTGGCCTGCACTGTTTGCCAGGGTATCCGTTTTGGGGTTTCTGGTACTAAATGGGTTAATGGGGTCCAAATCAGAAACCGTATTAGTTATACAACCATACATGGTTTGCACTGTGGCAGATATAAATAGTTGGTACTGCGAAATATGTTGTCTTACCTACATGTATCTCTTGCTCTTATGCAACAAAGAATTTTTATGAAGTCAGCGGTTATAGTGTTAATACAGTACACATTGCTTGAGTGTTGAATACTGATATCTTTTGCATCAACCTATACCAGGGTACAAGGCCAGAGGTCACCTTCCAAAACAGGTGACACAGTCCGTAAGTCCATGAAACATAAGATGGTGAATTCCTGATGATCTGCTACCAGAGGAAAATGTTCTGGGTTTTGATATCTATCTTAAAAGGACACAACTTAAGCTGATGGGAGATATACTTTGGAAAAAGTTAGCTGATGTTGAAAAATTGCCAATCTCCGCTTAGTCCCTCCGAAACGGGTCCTACAACGACAGCAAGATCTTTTCTCCCTTTACATAAATGACATCTCACAGGAAATTGATTCAGCAATAAGGCTCTTTGCTGATGACTGTGTTTGTTACTGTGAAATGAACTTTTGTGAAGATACAATGAAACTTCAGTATGATATTGACAAATTGGGTAGCTGGGCTAGGAAGTGGGGAATGCAGTTCCACTAACTCAGTTAATTTTGTAACAGACTATTGATCTTTTGGATCCACTTTCTTGTAAGTTGCATCATGTTAGGAACATGATGCAACAAGAAAGTGGATCCAAAAGATCAATGCTACCTATGAATTGGAAGGAAATCTCCTTGAAAATGTAGAAAGCATTAAATACCTTAATGGTTTAAACCATGGTGTGACAATCATGAATGATTTAAGATGGAACACTCACAACAGTAATGTTTGTACCAAGGCAAATAGGACCCTTTGCTTCTTGAGACGCAATCTGTCAGCATGCCCACAAGACCTTAAAGAAATGGCATACAAGGGACTGGTTCCTCCAGTCCTGGAATATTCAAGTATGTCTTGGGATTCACCAACTGTTACCCGCCAGGAGGAGCTAAAGAAGGCCCATTTTGTAACTGGGAATTACTCGTTTGAAATTGGGACAGACTTGCCTACCCCCTGAGACAGAAAATAGTAAGATCACATAAAAAAAATCGTAAGATTCAAATTTTATTCATAAGAGTTTTAAGGTATCCAATGCGAGGTGAAAATAAGCCCATTGCCTCACATTTTTTTTTTCTTTTTGACTGCAATGAAATGGCTGATTCAGCTTGTCTTTTTTCCCCATGTTTTTTTTTCCTTTATAAAGGCATCCATCTTGCCGATCATACCAAAATGAATTTGTTAAATGAACTGTGATTGGATTACTTCCCTATCATTAGCCAATGAAATTTAATTTCGCAATGAGAGAAAGCCAGGAACCCTGAAAATCGTACGGAATTCTGCTGGGCTTGTAATTTGGACACAAAAATAGTAAGCCTTACGTCCCTGCTGGGAGTATCAGACCAAGTATGACTGGCATTCTAGAACAGTTAAAGTGGTGTCTCTTAAACAGCGGGAAAAAACAAAGTAGGCTCACTAGGCTGATACTTTTATATAAAGGTCTATTGTTTTGTTTGCATGAGGTTTAACGTCCCCATCAATACTGTATTGATCATGTTGGAGATGCTGCTTCCAATTTTGTGGGACTTTTACCCGACATCAAGATGAAACGATATCTCAAGCCCAGTCGCCCAGGGTTTATAAGCATGGACGGGCCGACTCGTACCGCTTTGCTTGGACAGGCTTAGAGCCTCTAAGCGGTTTACCTGTACTCATGTGTGTGGTGGGTTTCAGCTCGGTCTGGAAGCATCATGCAGCTCATCTATTTCTTCAAGCCCCGATGGGTGGGGGCTGTATATAAAGGTCTAAAGGGTAAAGCGAATATACCCATGGATGACCTTGCCTCCATTTCAAGACAACACTTTGGAAAAACTAGAAATGCGTCCATAGGACACGTATGCCCCCAGCTGAAAATATGTCTATGTTCGTATTCATCCATAGAAAGTTATTGGTCGTGTTTAAGTTTTGGACTCTTTTTTTCACATTTGACCTCTAAGTGTGACCTTGACCTTGGAGGTAAGGACCTTGGTTTTATGTGAGGCACATTGTCTCATGATGGCCAACGTTTCTGCCAAGCAATTTCAAAATCCATCTAGAGATAAGAAAGTTATTGACTGCATTTAAGTTTCGGACCATTTTTTTACCTTTGACCTCTAAGTATGACCTTGATCTTGGAGGTACAGATCTGGGTTTGCATGTGCCACATCGCCTCATGATGGTTAACATTCCTTCAAAGTAATTTCAAAATCAATCCAGAAATATTAAAGCAAGTTATTGACTGCGTTTAAGTTTCAGACCCTTTTTTTGACCTTGACCTCTAAGTATGACCTTGACCTTGGAGGTATGGACCTGTGTTTTGCACATGACACATCGTCTCATGATGGTTAACATTTCTACAAAGTAATTTCAAAATCCATCCAGAAATAAGAAAGTCATTTACTGCGTTTAAGTTCCTGACCTTTTTTTTTACCTTTGACCTCTAAGTATGACCTCGACCTTGGAGGTACGGTCCTGTGTTTTGCACCTGACACGTCTTCTCATGATGGTTAACATTTCTGCCGAGTAATTTTAAAATCCATCAAGAAATAAGGAAGTTATATTGTCTGTGTGTGTGAATTCGGGTTAAACGTCGCTTTCAACAATTTTTAGTCACATCACGACGGTGTCTGGTTGCGACAAGGAGCTCAATGCTCACTTTTATAGTGCTGCCTCACTGAAGTATCATGTCCCAGACACATTACATGATACCACACCCAGTCACATTATCCTGACACTGGCTCGACCAGTCCTAGCTCTACCCCGTAAATCAGTGCCAAGCGAGGAGCAGCTAGTACCATTTTTAACGACTTTGGTATGACGGGCCAGGATCGAACCCATGACCTCCTGTTCCCCGGAGCGGACACTCTACCAACTGAGCTATCGGGGCCGGTAAGGAAGTTATTGACTGCGTTTAAGTTTTGGACGCACGCACTGATGGACGGACAGGGGCAAAGCTATATGCCCCTTCCACCATTCTTCGAATGGCGGGGGCCACCATTCTTCGAATGGCGGGGGCATAAAAAAACATTCATTAGCCCTCCAAACAAAAATGGTACAAGGACTGACAATAAGTGACATCTACAAATTTAGCTTCATCCCCAAATCTCAGATTGGAACAAGGTCCCCTCTTCTCGTTTGATGTCTGCAGAAGGTGCAGATGACTTCATCTCTAGATTCATCACCCTTGTGAGGTCTAGGGACTAGTTCATTCGGTCAAAGGTCCTGGTGAAGGATTGTCCAGTAAACAATTCTGATTCTGAATACTGTCAAAAGGACCTGGGCAGTTCTGGCACTGTTTCTGACTTGAAATGACATAAAATCAGTCGCAAACAAAAGATTAACCTTGTCATTGTCAAGTCTAGTTTCCAGAATTTTGTTCAACTTCTTTGAAAGTGGATTAGAAGCTGGAACATTGGTACTTGACACGTTGCTGCTGTTTACGTCCGCCATTGCTGTCAAATTATCTCCCTTAGTTGGTACGTTTACTCACCGATCCGGTGCGTAATCACCGGAATGGTGACAGGACATCTCGGCCCCTAACAAACTCGGCCCCTGACAAACTCGGCCCCTAGCAAACTAGGCCCCTACAAACTCGGCCCCTGACAAACTCGGCCCCCAAAATTAGAATACGTATATATTAATGTTGGAATTGACTTATTATCATTTTGGAGACGTTGCTACCAATTTTGTTGGACCTTTAACCCAACATTGAGATGAAATGACATCTCAAGCCCTGCCGCCCAATGACACCAATAGGGTTTATAAGCATGTACGGGCCGACTCGCACCGCGTTGCCTGGGCAGGCTTAGATCCTCTAAGCGGTTTACCAGTCCTCGTGTGCGGGTCGGTTTCAGCTCTGCGTGGAAGCATCATGCAGCCCATCTCTTTCTTCAAGCCCCGATGGGCGGGGGCGAAATTAAAGTATGGAATATATAGTAAAACTACTGAATGAAGCGTCAAAAACTGATGAATTTATTTTCATAACCTTTTTGTAAATTGTTATTTCTTTTCTGTGCCAGGAAATTTATGGTGAACACGTGCATATAAATTTTGTAAAATAAAAATGAAAATAATTTGGTCCTTTTTGAAAATGAAATACCCTACCCACTTTTTTCTATTTTCCTTTTTCTTTGGATCAGATGTCACCCAGGTAACCTTGGCTAGGTAGTTGAGGCCTTGAGGAGATAACCATTTATTTTCTGTGTTGTACTCGTTAATTCCCTTGATTATCAGCACAGCTGAGAGAAGTCGTGTCCGTATAAGTCCGTTACATTAATATGGCTACGCTGTCATTCATACTTTCATGAACGGCAGAAAAATTAAGTTTTTTCTTAAAACTGGGGCATACAGGGGTAAACATTATTTTTCTTATATCTGCTCAAAACAGATTGTGAGTACTCGATAGTAGCATCGAGGCGGTCCTATCGACCCCTCGTAATCTATGTTTCGAGCAAAAATAAGAAACATATCACAATAATTCATCTTCAAATTTACGTTTCTGGCTAAACAATTGATAAAGTATTTGTATAGGAGTGTTTTCGTAATGAACATCGCCAACGCACATTCAGATCGCGGAGAACTATGTACATCATGAACTATATTGTTTTCTATAGGTTTACATTTGTTTTTACACGGGAAATGTCAATATCACAAAAACAGTCTAAAATGAAAAATTGTGATATTTTTTCTTATTTCTGCTCAAAATATAGATTTTGGGGACTTATAGATTGGTGGGACTCGTTAGAACCGCTTCGAGGCAGTTCTAACGAGTACCCACAATCTATATTTTATAGCAGAATTTGGATAAATAAGGTTTACCCTCGTAAACCCCAGTTCAAGGGGGTCAACATTATATAGGCGTGTTTTCGTGATGATTTTTCGCCCCCCAAATATGAACATTTTCAGATGAAACATAAACATATTTTTCTTATTTCTGCTATAAACATAGATTGTGGGTACTCGCTAGAAGCCATTGACAAGGCGATTCTAACAAGTACCAACAATCTATGTTTTTGAGCAAACAGATTGCATCGACGACGCGGTTCTTACAAGAACCAACAGTCTATGTTTTTGAGAAGAAAAAAATAAAAAAATAATATAAGCCCTTGTAAAGCCAAGTTTTTCTGTATAAAAGTGTGGTGGTCAAATTATATAGGCATGTTTTCGTGATGTCACTTAATTGTAATACCGTCCCAATTACAGCATCGGTTTCCGTGATCTTTTATCGTGGATAAGGTTTCGTATTAAAACGATAAATTTGCTCAAACTTTCTGTGAAACTATCTATCCACCTTCCAAATTGATTATCGGAAACAAAAACATAGTATTTAGGACCTAAATGCTGCTAGGCCGGACTGAGTTTTTAGGGACGGTGTTGAATGGGGGCCGAGTTTGCTAGGGGCCGAGTTTGTCAGGGGCCGAGTTTGCCAGGGGCCGAGTTTGCCAGGGGCCGAGGTGTCCATAAATCGCCGGAATGGACCGGGACCTGTATTATAGGCCTATCTTCCTTTATTTCTTTCTACTTATACTGCGATCGGTCACGTTTGACTATTACTCGCAGGTTTACATTACATGCACTCCAGGTTGCATGATTGAAAGCCTACACACTAAAAGAGGCTGCATAATTATAAAGGTCTGGTTCACCCAATTCGAACATTAGACCGCTTGTAACAAAGTAAATATGTAAGCAAGTGTCCAGTAATTAGCCTATACAGAACAGCTTGCTCAACCGTACAGTATGGTCATGATCGCTGAAAGTATGAGGAAGCTTTGACTACTTCACGATTCATAGATACAGTGCACAGCGAAGACACAAAGCAGTCTGCGCGGATGCGCAGGATGATGTAAGTCTTTGCTGGACCCCATTGCTAGGCCAACATATAGCTATCGATGTGCCTTCATCAAACGAAACCGAAAGCAAGAAATAAAGAGAGTATTAAAGTCACGCATTAGCTGATTAGAGACATTAACTTATGGTTGGTTGGCACGTGCCCCAATAAGGACTGAGATTTGAGTAATATGATAATCGTTTTGTTTGTTACTTTACGGCACGTGTCAATAAAGGTAACATCATAAAGTAATTATTGATCATCATTTTGCATACCGAAATGTGTCAACAAAATAAATAAATAAATGAATAATGTCCCCAGAACTTCAAATTCCAAGTTGATAAATATTCATTTTCCAAATAAAAACACCATCTTTAAATTATTTTTATTTCATATAATCCATTACAAAGGTTGCATTGCGAGAAGACCCACATCAATTCAAAATAAAAAAAAAACAACCTTTATATATATTATTTTTGTTTCATATAATACAATTCCACAAGAAGAATTCTGGAAACTAGACTCGACAATGACAAGATGCGAGAAGACTCACATCTGAGGGAGACAATTATTGAAAAATATTAATATAAAGGCCGAGCGGTATAAAGGGGTAAAATTAAGCGTATATTTTTTTTATCATAAACTAATCATCACAATATGACTCATTTTTTTTTATTTTATTTTGGCTGTTATTTGGCCCATATAACTGCATTAATTTTATTTATGGGCCGAAATTGCTATGTTCCGATTTTGTCATGGGCCGATTTTGTTATGGGCCGAAATGACCCGGAACCGAATATGGCAGTTGTATCTGGGACCCGAGTGTTGTATATGGGTCCTTAACGAAGAAATTGAAAACGTTCAGAACAGAGCTGCTAGATTTGTAACAGGCAATTTCTGCTTTGAAACTCGGAACATGACTGGACTACTTGGAAAATTAGAATGGGAGTCTCTCAAGAAAAGGAGGAAAGACAGTTAGCTCATCCTTTTATAAAAGGTCTAAAGGGTGCTTCTAGCATACCAACAGATGACCTTGTCCCCCCGGCTAGGCACTGTAGAAATCACCATTCATTGGCGTTTCAGACCCTTACTGCAAGAACTGACATCTATAAAGAATCGTTGTTCCCCCGAACCATTAGAGATTGGAATGCCCTTCCCGATTCGATTATTTCGACAGCTGAAGGTGCTGATGACTGTGTAACTAAGTTTGCCTCTTTGGTTAGGGCTAGGGACTAACTTCCCCAATCACAGGTCCTGGTGTATGAATGTCATTTGACGTGTTACCAGTAACAATTCACCGGCCCCGATAGCTCAGTTGGTAGAGTGTCCGCTCCGGGAGGTCACGGATTCGATCCCGGACCGCGACATACCAAAGTCGTTAAAAATGGTACTAGCTGCTCCTCGCTTGGCGCTCAGATTTACGGGGTAGAGCTAGGACTGGTCGACCCAGTGTCAGGATAATGTGACTGGGTGTGGTATCATGTAATGTGTCTGGCGCATGATACTTCAGTGAGGCAGCACTATAAAAGTGAGCATTGAGCTCCCTGTCGCAACCAGACACCGTCGTGATATGACTGAAAAATTGTTGAAAGCGACGTTAAACTCGAATTCACACACACACACACACACACACACACACACACACACACACACACACACACACACACACACACACACACACACACACACACACACACACACACACACACGTAACAATTCTGATTCTGAGTAATCCCATTTTCTCATATCTCCGTTCAATCTCATAACTCCGTTCACCCTGATATCAGGCCCTGATCAGATTAAACCTGTGATTCTGAAAGAACTCAGAGAGGAACCCCATTCTGAAAATCCTCTTTAAGAGATCCCTGCAGAAAGGTACTGTACTCACTGACTATACACCTGCCAATGTGTCACCTAGGTTCAAGAAAGGCGACAAATCCTCTGCTGCCAATTACAGACCTAACACCCTTACAAGTATCTTGTGTAAGGTAATGGAGCATATTATAGGCCTCCAATCTTGTACGATATTTTGATACAAATGGCCTTTTGTATGACCTCCAGCATGGTTTCAGGGAGAGACGCTCTTATGAGACTCAACTGGTTTCTCTTGTTGAAGATTTTGCCCGCAGGTCTAGTCAGGGTAAACAGACTGACTTGTTCCTCCTTGATTTCCCAAAGGCGTTCTATATGGTGAATCATTCAAAGCTTATCCAGAACTTGCACTACTACGGTGTAAGAGGTCCCACGTTGCGTTGGGGATTCAAGCTTTTCTAAGCAATCGTCAGCAGAGGGTCGTTGTTGGGGGCGAGGAATCAGACTCTGTCCCAGTGACATCAAGAGTCCCTCAGGGCTCTGTCCTGGGGCCGATTCTGTTCTTGGTCTACATCAATAATCCCCCCCCCCCCACACACACAGGACATTGTCTCACAGGTGCGTCTCTTCACTCAAGATACTGCCATTTACTTGACTATTGAATCTAAGCATGACAGTGACTGCTTACAACGTGACTTTGACCGATTACAGGCATGAGAATCAAAGTGGGATATGGGGTTAACCCTCCAGGTGTCCGGTCATACGGGTGACTACTTCAAGGAACCCCTTAAATACAGAGTATATACTTCATTGTCACGTCCTGAAGATGGTCATTAGTGCCAGGTACTTGGGGTGGGGGTCGACGGACATTTCCAACAACCTAAAACGGAACACATACGTGGACAGAGTTACAGCAAACACAAACATGTTTCTCTGCTTTATAAAGAGAAATATAAAAACAAAGGCCCTCAAAGTCCGGGAAATGGCCTACCAGACCCATGGAGTATGCTACAGCCATATATGCGACCCAATACAAAAAAGAGAAAACACCAATAAGGTTGAAATGGTCCAAACACGTGCAGCCCGTTGGACCATGAATGATTATGCCAGAACAAATAGTGTCTCTTCATTATAAGTGATAGTGATGCCAAGATATTTTGCGGATTGGACATGTTCCAATGTGTGCTGATGTAGTGAGATGCTTGTCTGGAGGATGTCGTGATACACTCATTGAATGACATTTGGCCACATTGAAATTCATTTGCCAACAGGCCTCCCAACGTGCTAGGCTATCCAGATCATCTTGTAAGCTAAGGCAGTCAGAAGGAGTATATATATTCCTATACAAGATAAAATCATCAGCAAACAAACGAACAGATGACCTGATGTTAACCGGAAGATCATTGATAAATACCAAGAAAAAGACAGGTCAAGTACCGAACCTTGAGGGACACCAGACAAAACAGGAGATAACAATGTCTTTCGCGGCTTTACAACTGACTTGGTAGTGTTTCTCATGAAACTTGCAGGCTTCGGTGGCTTCGGTGACTAGTGATCAGGAGGTCGCGGGTTCGACCATCTGATCGTCAGTCAGGCGCGCACCCGACTGAGCTACCGAGGCCGGCTAATACGATCATCATCATCGTCATCATCATCATCATCATCATCATCATCATCATCATCATCATCATCGTCATCATCATCATCATCATCATCATCATCATCATCGAACATACGTATTTTTGATAACTCGAACTATGTCTTGATTGAGCGTCACCAAGGACAAGGAAAGATTCTTTGATATTTGAATGTATATTTGTTGTTCCTGTAATGATATCTTGAATTTTTGAAAACATCCACCACGTCCTGGAAAAAATATGTTTTTCGTCATTTGCGAACAACAAATGTGCTGTTCATGATCACCATCATCATCATCATCATCATCATCATCATCATCATCATCATCATCATCATCATCATCATCATCATCATCTTCTTCTTCTTCTTCTTCTTCTTCTTCTTCTTCTTCTTCTTCTTCTTCTTCTTCTTCTTCTTCTTCTTCAGTAAGTGTTCTCGAACATACGTATTTTGATAACTCGAACTACGTCTGGAGCGTCACCAAGGACAAGGAGAGATTCTTTGATATTTGAATGTATATTTGTTGTTCCGGTAATGAAATCTTGAATACATATAAAATGGTTTTTGAAAACATCCACCACGTCCTGAAAAATCTGTTTTTCGTCATTTGCGAACAACAAAGCTGCTGTTCAGACTTCGCATATGCGCAGTCTGATCAGCACCTTTCTTAAATAGAATAGTACCTCTAGCTTCTATATATAAAATTTCAAGACTTTTGCTAGTTTGTATAGCTGAACAGACTGGTTTTTGTCTTAGCTGGTCGCAAACACGCGCAGACATGTTTTCTTGTGACGGGGTTTATGTAGCTAAACCGGCCCCACACATCGGGGCTTGAAGAAATAGATGGGCTGCATGATGCTTCCGCGCAGAGCTGAAACCGACCGCACACGAGTACTGGTAAACCGCTTAGAGGATCTAAGCCTGCCCAGGCAAAGCTGTGCGCGTCGGACCGGCCTTGAGGCTTCATTGGGCGACAGGGCTTTTCATCTCAATGCCGGGTAAAAGTCCCACAAAAATTGGAAGCAGCGTCTCCAAAATGATCTATACAGTGTTGACGGGGACGTTAAACCTCAAATCAAACAAACAAATAAGGGAAGGTAAATAGCAAAGGTGAGGCTGGCCATATTTAGAAAACTCGTTTAAATGGGAACTGGGATCGCTTATTGCCATGCAAACATGCAACCCAGAAAGCAAAGAATGTCGGGCCAACGTCGGACCCACAGCGATATGACGTTGGCACGTCGTATCGCTGTCGGTCCAACGTTGGCCCGCTGTGAAGACCCATATGAACGTGCTTATCAGGCTTATCTCTCAATACATATAGCGGACCGGGATAACTTAAGGCGTATTTATTAAAAAAAAAAAAAAAAAAACAAACAGCGAAGGCTTTTGCGAAGCTGTGCGAACGCTGCACATTTTGTTGTTCCAGTTAGCAGTATCCCAACGCGCACATGACGTTTAAGCAACGTCGCATCAACGTCGATGCAACGTCATGAACTTGCATCGACGTTGATACGACGTTGCACACACGTTGTGTGCCCGCTGGGATGTTTAAAAGAAAAAACGAAAGAAAGGAAAAAGAAAACAAAGAATCAAAGAAAGTAGGTAGTAGAAATGTTTTAAATTTCTTCCTGGTTAGGAATTTGCAGATAAGAATCGCCACAACACGACCAAATGTTCTTTATACCACACATTTAAAGATAAAAATAAGGAGCATGCAAACGTAAAAAGGAGGGTGGGTTCAAATTAAACATCCATGAGGCGTATCTGTGATATATATATACAACATGGTAGCCTTTATTTAGAAAGGACGCACGTGCTTATGTTGGTCTTCGCTGGTCTTCGCTACATCAAAGATTCCAAGGTGGCATTACGAAAACAAGTCTATACAAATACATTGTAAACTTTACCGCCTAAAAAAGAAAATTTTAAGATGAAAAATACTGATATTTTTCTAATTTCTGCTCAAAATATAGATTGTGGGTAGTCGTTAGAACCGCCTCGATGAGGAGGTTCTAACGAGTACCAAAATCTGCTCAAAATATAGATTGTGGGTACTCGTTAGAACCGCCGCATCTAGATTGTGGCCACTTGTTAGAACCGCCTCGATGAGTACCCACAAGCTATATTTTGGAGCAGAAATAAGAAAAATAAGGTTTACCCCTGTAAACCCCAGTTTTACTATATGAAAGTGGGGTTTGAGGAGTTCAAAATTATATAGGCTTGTTTTCGTTATGGTATACTCACACAAGAAGATGTGGCGGAACAACTGTATTATTGAATTTGAAATAAAATATGTTTAACTAAATTGACTATAATTGTCACAAAATAGATTTTTTTTTACTCTGACGATTGAGGTTGAAAATTTAACATTTCAAAGAAAATGTCACAGGGTGGACATAGATTAAAAAGATTACCAGGTTTACATTTACCATTCCGAGGCGTCAACGTTGAAGAGATATTAGATTATGATTTCAACAACAAAGGAATGCTACACATTTTTTCAAGGCAAACTCTCATCTTGCATTCAAACTGCGTGGCTTAAGACAGCTATAACAGAGAAAATAAATTTCCAGAATCATTTAAAAGGGATATTGAACATGATCAAGGGGATGAAATATAAAGGTATGGAGAATCTTATTAGACCTCCTGGACGGACGCGCCTCTGGTACATGCAGTGTCTATCATAGGTTAACAAGTCCGTGAAATGAACACCCCTCTAAACCCCACTTTATATAATGAAAACTGTGGTTTATATGGGTATACATTATTTTTCTTATTGCTGCTCCAAGACATAGGTTGTTTGTACTCGTTAGAACCAGGTTGTGGGTACTCGTTAGAACCGCCTCAATGAGGCGGTTCTCACGAGTACCCACAATCTATATTTTGAGCAGAAATAAGAAAAATATCACAATTTGTCATTTTAAAAATGTTCTTCTTTTCGGCGGTAAAGTTAATAATGTATTTGTATAGGCGTGTTTTCGTAATGGAAAATAAATTCCAAGAATCATTTAAAGGGGATATTTTACATGATCAAGGGGATGATATATAAAGGTATGAAGAATCTTAATTATCATAACGAAAACACGCCTATACAAATACAGTGTAAACTTTACCGCCGAAAAAAAAACCCTGAAATTTTAAGATGAAAAAATATGATATTTTTCTTATTTCTGCTCAAAATATAGATTGTGGGTGCCCGTTAGAACCACCTCATCGAGGCGGTTCTAACGAGTACCTCACAATCTATATTTTAGGGCAGAAATTAGAAAAATAAGGTTTCCCCCTGTAAACCCCAGTTCTATACTTCCGGTATTACAATGGCGGGTTGAGTTTTTGATCTGAGTGGCGCAATTTCATAAAAAGAAGAACGAAGCTTTACTGGATGATGAATTTTATTATGAACCTCGTTTAATGAATCAACATACATGTTTATAGCACAACAGTGTGATCTGTAATTATCTGAGCTACTAACTGCTTAAAATTGCTGAAGTTGGTACTAGTGCTCGGTAGTACCTGCGTTCGGGATATCTGTGAACAAAAATCCGTAAACAATGGTACATGGTAGAGGTAAAAATCGTGGAGGTCCTAGAACACCATCTGCTCCTACCAAACGTATCAGAGTACCTAGTGATGAGCATGATGGCGAAAATGAGCTTGAGATTGATCCTGAAATCTTACTTGACTCTCTCACCGCGTGTCTCACAAAGAACGAGTCATTGTTGGACAGATTCGTGTCTCACCTGCTTAAAGTGCCCACAATCCAGGAGAAGGTAGCTCAAACCCTTCTAAGTTCACTTGATGGAAGCTTACATTCCATGGATACATCAACAAGTGGGCCTGGAGATATTTCTGATGCGCCAGATGGGTCAGATAGAGTTGATGCTGCAATGTGCTTCATAAATACTGTGAAAGATCTGACTAAAGCAGTTAAAGAGCTAAAAGATGAACTTAAATCCTCCACACAAAGATGTGATGAGCTTGAACAATACTCGCGCCGTAACAATATTATAATATCCGGGGTACCTGAATCAGATATTACTTCATCTGAGAACCAAGTCATTAATATCCTCAATGACTATGTCAGGAGTCCCATCACACCATCTGATATTGAAAGATGTCACAGGTTGCGATGTCACAGATTGCACGACCCGCAGAAAAAGCGACCGACTAAAGTCGGTTGATTTTCTAAGAGTGCCCTAAAATCACCGTGTCATTCTGTCAGTCTGTTATTCTGTCAGTCTGTCTGTCCGTCCGTAACCCGTTTGTGAAAATTGGTGATAGTGACTTAACCGCTTGGAATATTTAAACAATTTTTGGCATACTGATAGATAGAAATGAGATCTAACCAATGAACGCGAAATATTACATTCCATTTAGTATAGCCTCGCCGAGGCGAAAAATGTGAAAATTTTCGAACTGCTTCTCCTCGGAAACCGTTTGGCCGATTGAAGTCAAATTTCATATGGCGCCTCTATGGGATGGGGGAAACAAAAATTTGCTCATGGGGTCCAGGTCACATGACCAAAATGGCCGCCAAGCCATATATGGTCTGTCTGTCTGTCCGTCCGTAACCCGTTTGTGAAAATCTGTGATAGTGACTTAACCGCTTGGAATATTTGAACAATTTTTGGCATACTGATAGATATCAATTAGATCTACCCAATGAACTTGCGAAATATTACATTCCATTTAGTATAGCCTCGCCAAGGCGAAAAATGTGAAAAATTTCGAACTGCTTCTCCTCGGAAACCGTTGGGCCGATTGAAGTCAAATTCCATATGGAGCCTCTATGGGATGGGGGAAACCAAAATTTGCTCATGGGGTCCAGGTCACATGACCAAAATGGCCGCCAAGCCATATATGGTAAAAACCCCTCAAAAATAGTCTTGGGCAGATTTCCACGAAACTTGATAAATAGCATCTGGGACGTAGGCCCATCATAAATTGCTAAAATGGTGACCCTGGGTTGACCTTGACCTTCTTTGTGCCTAGGTCAAACTTTGACACTTATGCTTTTGTATTGGAAAAGTGAGAATGCATTTTATCATGCAAACGATTCAGAATACAGTACTAAAGTATAAGATATATTTTGCTCCTTACGATAAGGCGCATTTATTGGGGGAACCGTTTTAGGTCCAGGTCACATGACCAAAATGGCCGCCATACCCATATATGGTAACACTCATAAAGCTAAAAGCATCCGGCGGGTCGTGCACTTCAGCTGAAGCACTGGTTCTTCATTAATGTCAGTTCTTGCAGCAAGGGTCTAAAACGCCAATGAATGATGATTTCTACAGTGCCTAGCTGGGGGAAAAGGTCATCTGTTGGGATGCTGGCAGCACCCTTTAGGCCTTTGTATAAAATTATGAGCCTACTGTCTTTTCTCCTTTTCTTGAGATTCTCCAGTCTTCATTTTCCTATTATTCCAGTCATGTTCCCAGTTTGATAGCAGTAATTGCTTGTTACAAATCTAGCAGCTCTATTCTGAACGTTTTCAATTTCTCTATTAAGAGCCACTCCGCTAGGGTCCCAGATACAACTACTATATTCCAAGATTGGGCGAACAAGTCCTTTATATGCTGCCTCTTTTACATCCTGAGGACACTGATGAAGATTTCGCCTCAGTTAAACCAAGCGTTCTGTTTGCCTTTGTACACATGTTGCTAACGTGTATTCCATCTCAAATCGTGTGTGAGTGTCACTCCAAGGTATTTAATGGAATCCACGTTCTCGAGGACAGTTCCCTCTAAGGTGTAAGAAGCCTCAGTTTTATTTGTTCTCTTCCTAGTTATCTGCATAATATTGCATTTAACGGGCTGAAATCTCATGCCCCATTTTCGTGCCCAACATCCTAATCTATCTCTATCATTCTGAAGTTTCAGCGAGTCCTCTGTATTTCTAATTTCCCGGTAGCAAACACAGCCGTCTGCGAACAGTCTTATTTCTGAGTCAATGTCAGTGGAAACATCATTGATGTATAGGGAGAATAACAGTGGACCAAGAACAGCCCCTTTTGGGACTCCAGACAAAACTAGTGTCCACTCTGAAGATTCACGATTAACAACAACACCCTGTTTTCTGTAGCAAAGAAAAGAATCTATCCATTTGAGAGTATTTCCCCCAATTCCATAGCCAAATAACTTAGATTTAAGTAGTTCATGTGGTGAGGTGTCAAAAGCTTTCTCGAAGTCCAGAATAAATGTGTCTACCTGTCCCCTTTGTCCAAGATTTTTGCCCAGTCATTAGTAACTGTGCTCAACTGAATTTCACAACTATGCCTTTACCTAAATGCATGTTGTCTGTCTGACAGAAGTTTATGTTTATCCAAGTGGGTCATGATGTTTAAGCAGACTATATGTTCAAGCAATTTACCCAGAACACAAGTCAGAGACACAGGGCGATAATTACGGGCAAGAGACCTATCTCCTTTTTTGAAGAGTGGTCAAATGTTCGCTAGGAGTCATTCTTTGGGGATTTCACCCGTATCAAGAGACTGTTGAAATAGGTGGGCAAAAACTGGACCTAACTCTATTGCTAGTTCCTTCAGGACTCTCGAATGTAGCTCATCAGGTCCTAAAGTTTTAGTAGGGTTTAAGCCTTTAAGTAACTTGATCACTCCTGCCAATGACACAACTATATTATCCATGAATGGTGCCAATCTCCTAGTCAATGGAACCTCCTTGAACTCCGTTTTATTAAACGCATCATTGAATTGACCAACTAGTTCCTCTGCTCTTTCAGAGTCTGATTCGGCAACCCCCTTCCCTCCTCATTTTTAAGGGGCGGGATACCATGCCCGTCTTTCTTCTTACTATTGATATATCTGTAGAAGTCTCTTGGGTTTGCCTTCACATCACCTACCAAGTTATTCGCATGCAAATCATGCTGATTTTTTTTTTATATCTGTTTTGATCTCACGTCTCAAGTTTTCAAATTTTGTCCTGAGTTTACCACTTCCAGTCTTTTTGCCTTTGCATGAATCTTATTTCTTCTGCGAATTTTTCTTCTTATCTCTGGTGTGATCCAGGGAATCGAAGATACAGATCTTCATGTACGCTATCTTTGTTTATCATAAACTAGGTTATGGATATTTTAACTTTTAAACGTAAAGTTAGCACTTTACGCCACAGGTCGCAGGCGTGTCCATTCGAGGAGTGGAAGTAGGGTCACACGTACCGAGGCAACGAAAAATGTCGAAAGATTGGACGTAAAAGAGTGAGGCGGTGTCCCATAATTTGCGCCAGTCAAGGTGTGTGTGTGCGTGCGTGCGTGCGCGCGTGTGTGTGTGTATGTGTGTTTGTGTGTGTGTGGAAGGGGGTGGGGGGCACAAATCAGCACGTATTCCCACGTCCCTGAACGACCAGAAGGTAAAATAGCGGACAGCTTTGGACCCTAGATTATAGAATAGCCTCGGAGGCCGCGGGCCAGCCAACCGTGGTCGATCTAGTCTTGCGTCCAAACACAGCCCCAGCCAACCAGTCCGCAAACCGTCCGAGGATACAAGAAATCTGTCGTTGATCGCACATTCCATACTGGGTGCTATTCGAAATTTAACACAGTTTAATCCCCATGGAGTCGATAGTGCTTGAGAGCTTCCTTGAATTTGAACAGGGTTTCACTTTCCCTAATTTCATGGTAAACTGTTCCATAGCCGGGCACCTGTGGCTTTGTAGTAATATATGGGGTGTCGTTTTACTATTTAATCCATATTTATAGATATCCATAATTCGATTTATGGATATCCATAATTCGAATTGTGGATATCCATAAATCAGCCTAATAATGGATATCCATAATTAGAATTATAGATATCCATAAATCGAATTATAGCTATCCATAATTCGATTTATGGATATCATTAATTCCGAACGATTTATGGATATCCATAATTCAAATTACGGATATCACTAATTCCAATTATGGATATCAATAAATCAAACTACGGATATGCATTATTCCGCTGATTTATGGATATCCATAATTCAAATTATGGATATCCATAAATCGAATTATGGATATCAATAAATCGGGCTGAATTATGGATATCCATATTTCGAATTATGGATATCCATAATTCACCGCAAAAAAGCCTTTGGTTTCAGTCATTATTTATTGTATTTATTTGCCAAGACGAATTATGGACATCCATAAACGAATTATGGATATCCATAAACGAATTATGGATATCCATAAATGGACATTATGGATAGTCATAACTCGAATTGATGATATCCATAATTCGAATTATGGATATCCATAAATCGATTTGAATTAATGATATCTATAAATCGACTGATTTATGGATATCCATAATTAGAACTATGGATATCATTAATTCGAATTAAGAATATCCATAAATAATTATTGATATCCATAAATAATTACGGATATCCATAAATAATTACGGATATCCATAATTCGAATTATGGATATCCATGGATAATTATGGATATCTATAAATAGGGAATAAATGGTAAAAGGGCGCCCCATAGTAATACGTGGTATGCGATCTAGGAACGTGTAGTTTATCGTTTACTGTCGATCTCGTTCGTCGGCCATGGCGTTAGCATAGATGAAACGTAATCCGGGGGCTGTCCATTTATACCTTTGGCATGTGGGATATTGAACTCGTTTTGGTAAAGATGGCCAGCTAAGTTGCTTAAACATTTGATCGGATGGTACGGAACCCGGGAAGGGACATGAACTTTTTTAATATGTTGTGCGCACAAGATAATATCTTGTTCGCACAACTTAATATCTTGTTCACACAACTTATTAAAAAAAATCATGTCCCTTCCTGGGTTCAGTTTGCAGCACGTTTTTGTAGTTTCACAAGTTATTGGAATAACATAAGAATTATAAAATGATTTGAGGGATTCTTGGTTTATGCATTTTTTTTAAAAAAAGTTTCATTAATGTCATTTTACGACTGACATTTTTGCACGGTCCCCGCCCATCGGGGTTTGAAGAACTGAAGAAATATATGGGCTGCATGATGCTTCCACGCAGAGCTGAAACCGACCCGCACACGAGTAGTGGTAAGCAGCTTAGAGGATCTAAGCCTGCCCAGGCAAAGCGGTGCGATTCGGCCCGTCCATGCTTATAAACCATATTGGTTTCATTGGGCGGCAGGGCTTGAGATGTCATCCCACAAAATTGGAAGCAACGTCTCCAAAATTACCTATAAAGAATTGATGGGGACGTTAAACCTCAAAGCAAACAAAAGAGGGTTTTTGCAAACCTGACTAATTTGCAAAAGCTGTAGATCCTGGTCAGATGGGTTCCTGGATCTACACTGTTTGAAAAGGTAGGTATTGTCGGTTTCAACAGGATAAGGGTTAGCAAGGGTCAGTGTATAGTTGTTATTTGTGCCCTGCATATTTCTCGGCCCCGCCCATTGGGGCTCGAAGAAATAGATGGGCTGCATGATGCTTCCACGCAGAGCTGAAACCGAACGCAGACGAGAACTGGTAAACGGCTTAGAGGATATAAGCCTGCCCAGGCAAAGCCGTGCGAGTCGCACCGTCCATGCTTATAAACCCTATTGGTTTCATTGGGCGACAGGGTTTGGGGTGTCATTTCAGCTCAATGTCGGGTAAAAGTCCCACAAAATTGGAAGCAACCGCTCCAAAATGACCTATATAGTGTTGACGGGGACGTTAAACCTCAAATCAATCAGTCCTACATCTTTCGTTGATAGCCCGCGCCCATCGGGGCTTGAAGAAATAGATGGGCTGCATGATGCTTCCACGCAGAGCTGAAATCGACCCGCATGAGAGTACTGGTACCCGCTTAGAGGATCCAAGCCTGTCCATGCAATGCGATGGGAGTCGGACCGTCCATGCTTATAAACCCTATTGGTTTCAGTGGGTGGCAGGGCTTGAGAAGTCATTTCCTCTAAATGTCGGGTAAAAGTCAAACAAAATTGGAAGCAACGTCTCCAAAATGACCTTTACAGTGCTGACGGGGACGTAAAACCTCAAATCAAACAAACAAACAAATCTATCAAGCTGTATGAAATATGTTGTATTCAACTCCAAAAAGTTGTATTTATCACGCCACACGATCTATCGATATCTTACAGAACCCGGGAAGGGACATGAATTTTATTTTTAATATCTTGTGGGAACAAGATATTAAGTTGTGCGGACAAGATATTATCTTGTGAGGACAACATAATATATGTTGTGCGGACAAGATATTATCTTGTGAGGACAACATAATTTATGTTGTGCGGACAAGATATTATCTTGTGAGGACAACATAATATATGTGCGGATATCATCTTGTTCGCACAACATATTATCTTGTTTGCGCAACAGATCTTGGGAAGTTTTGCGAACAAGATATTATGTTGTCCGCACAAGATAATATCTTGTGCGCACAAGATAATATGCTGTGCGAACAAGATAATATCTTGTTCGCACACAACATAATAAAACAAAAATGCATGTCCTTTCCCGGTGTCCGTAATATCTTGAATTATCTTTCAAGTTTTATATACCAAAGTTGTATCGTATAGCCTGGTCTTTAGTTACATGGTTTGAAATAGAAAATTGAAATGAGACATTCGATAGAGGAGAAACAAATGAGACAAAAGGAAGAGTGACCGTATTTTAAAGTTGAATTCACTTGTTATGAACAATTTCCGTGTTTTATACTTTTGAAATATAAAATGGAATTTTCAAGCCACATAGAGTTTTGACCTATTTATCAATTTTAGTGCCATATTTTCCGGTCAAACCGTACAAATTACTTGAATTTGTTCGGTGTCACGTTAAACCTTTAATAATCATTGTCTTATACAGATATACCTAGCGCAGGCATTACGAAAACGCGCCAATACAAATGCATTGCAAACTAAACGAACATTTTAAGATGAGAAATTGTGATATTTTTACAGGGGTAAAACGTATTTTTCTTATTTCTGCTCTAAAATATAGATTGTGGGTACTCGTTAGAACCGCCTCGATAAGGCGGTTCTAACGAGTTCCCATAATCTATACTTTGAGCAGAAATAAGAAAAATACGTTTTACCCCTGTAAACCCCAGTTTCACTTTATAAAAGTGGGGTGCAAGGGGGTCAATATTATATAGGTGTGTTTTCGTGATGACACGGAAGATCGACGTGAAAACAGTATGATTAACCTTTCAAGCGCTAAGGACTTTTTTTTTAGTATATCAGACAACATGTTTACGTTTTTTTTTTTTTTTTCGTATTTGCGGATGAGGCATGTCATTACATGTGAATCGTTCGATTCACTTGTAACTGGCCGCACCGTGACGAGTACTGGTAAACCACTTAGACGATCTAAGCCTGCCCAGGCAATGCGGTGCGAGTCGGACCGTCCGTGCTTATAAATCCTATTGGTTTCATTGGGCGACAGGGTTTGAGATGTCATTTCATCTCAATGTCGGGTAAAAGTCCCACAAACGTCTCCAAAATGACCTATACAGTGTTGATGGGGACGTTAAACCTAAAATCAATCAAATCAATGTAACCACTTAAAGTGCTGGTGGGTCGATTGATCTGTGCGTAGGTCGGCGAAATAGTCCTGGACTTTGATTTAAACTGTTTCATTTAACCCTAGAATTCCGTTTTTTAAGCCAAAAATGAAGATCTTGATCAGACACCGCGATCTGTGGCGTCTGGTCTGGGTTTACACTGTTTACCATGTCGAACCTATGATTCCAAGATAACCCTCTTACGCAACTCTCTGATCTCAGTCACTGCGGCTATTTACCATGAAAGTTATTCCGACACTGAAGGGCTTTTCTGCTTAATAACTGTGGGTCAACTGACAAACAATCGACCCAAAAATAGCCGCGCTATTTGTTATTTTTTCCGCTATGAGATCAGAGTGTTGCGTATATGTGGACTGAAATCATTTGTTGGATTTGGCAAATAGTGTAGACCCAGATCAGACGCCGCAAGATCAGGATCAACACTGTTTGCCTTTGGTACAAAAACTGAAGGGTGTAGCGAAACAGACCAAGTCCTCGTTCATGTTTCCAAGCCTACACTCAGAGACAATCGACCAATCAGTGTTGTCAGTGCTTTGATTTATTTACCCTCAAATCCTCTCACCCTTGAGTTCATGTAGTGCACTCTTCCATCACCGAAGTTAGAAGTTAGATTCTACTAAAGAATGGTAAGCAATACATATCCCAATAAGATTGCTCAGAGCTATCACATCATCGGGTTTTAGGGTTGTAAGGAATATCAAAATAGGGATAAATTGTACATTCTACGAACTATTTCAAACATACATAGACATACTATCATCTCTTTCAATCACTGAATTTTAATTTTGAGACAATTCCACAGCAGCCGGCTGAGGTGATCTGGGTACACGCAACACGCTGACTTTCGTGTAACATCGATAAAAATAGCGCGACAATTTTCTATTAATAACCATAACTTTGGTTTCCCCAAATCTGTGATAGGCATTAATTCATATTCTGTCCTTAACTTTTGGTCGATTGTAAAACAATCGATCCAAAAAATAAGGCTTGACATCACATGTAAATCGTCTGCTCACGTGTTATACCAAACCTTGTTGTAGGTGAAAAAAAATCAAAGCACTGAGAGTACTGGTGGCTCGATTGTCTCTGGGTGTAGATTGGGATTGGATCCAGTCTGCACGGCTTGTTTGTTTGTTTGTTTCAGCTGAGGTTTAACGTCCCGTCAACACTGTATAGGTCATTTTGGAGACGTTGCTTCCAATTTTGTGGGACTTTTACCCGACACTGAGATGAAATGACATCTCAAGCCCTGTCGTCCAATGAAACCAATAGGGTGTATAAGCACACCGCTTTGCCTGGGCAGGCTTAGATCCTTCAAGCGGTTGACCAGTCCCCGTGTGCTGTCGGTTTCAGCTCTGCGTGGAAGCATCATGCAGTCCATCTATTTCTTCAAGCCCCGATGGGCGGGGGCCGTCTACACGGCTTGAGTAATCAGTTTGTCCGGGTTTGCAGGGTGTTTTATGCATTGTACGTGTATTCGAAATCCGTGCAGATTTGTGGACGTGACGAAAACTGTTCCTTTGGGAAAAAAATGATAGTCCAGCTTCGTGCTCCTTTTCTGCATGACTTATTGTCACTTTAATATATTTAATTACTTAAAATGAGACTCATTTCAGACACGTGATCTAAACCGGAAACTGGGTCAGTTTCATGTGGGCATAACGTGAAATTAAGATGGATGGAATAGTTAAGGTGGAGACTTTTCGTGAATAAAATGATTCTTCATATCAGGTACACATTTTTAACATCACGAAAAATACCTATATATTTTGACCCCCTTAAACCCCACTGTTATACAGCAAAAACTGGGGTTTATAGGGATATACATGATTTTCTATTATTTCTGTTCACAGAGATTGTGGGTACTTGTTTGAACCATCTCGTCGAGGTGGCATCAATGAGGCGCTTCTAACGAGTACCCACAATCCATGTTTGGAGGAGAAAAAAAGACAAAAATATCAGAAACAAGTCCGTGTAACGAACACCCATCCAAACCCTCTTTATATAGAGGAATCAGGGGCTTACAGGGGTATACATTATTTTTCTTATTTCTGCCAAAAGACATAGGCTGTGGGTACTCATTGATGCGGTTCTAACGAGTGCCCCCACACTATGTTTGCAGCATAAATAAGAAAAAATGTCGCAGATTTTCATCAGAAAAGTTGCCATTTTGGAGATATAAAAAATGCACTGTTTCGCACCGATGTGTTAACGTAATGTTATCTCAAAATTTTCATTTTTTTTGCGTGGTAAAATTGTCAATATGCAGTAAAAGTCCTATATTAAAACCACCTCTGGGACTGTTCAAAAGTGGTCTTTAAGACCACTTTTGAACAGTTCCAAAGGTGATTCCTGACCAGAGAACATTGTGTGCAGGAAATTCGAACAAAGAATAACTGCACCTTTCTAAATAAGCTTTTTAAAGCAGAATTAATTTTAATTTTAGGTGGTCTTAACAGCGGAATTTTACTGTATTTGAATGTAATGAAGGGAAATGGATTCATATTTAGGGGAGACAACTATCTCAAGATATTTTTGTCATTCTTTTCATGGCTCAGTCCCGAATGCGCTTCTGATATTGATGAAAGGGAGGTCGCGATATCGATCCCCATCGGATCGGCAACATTCTTTCGTGGAGATTGATAATAAAATTTTTTCTTCATTTATTCTCTCCCTTCTGCTGATTCAAGAGGGGTAGTTGTCAGTTTCTGGCAAACAAATGTGTACTGTACAGGTCAATCATCTACCTAAGAGAGACTTTCGGATGAGTCTTTAAACCGAGGTCCCGTCTCCGTTTGACCTTAGCTGTTGGTGGGACGTAAAACTGAAACACTCACTCACTCTACCTAAGAAACTTGTGGTAAGGTATACTGACCGGCTGAACATTACCTTAAGTTGACTGGTTCGTTTGATACTAAATCCTTCTCGCCGAGGTGGGTCGAATTATTACCTTTAGGGAAACGAGCCTTAAAACTTGGTATGCAGCATCGGGTACTCGGGCCCTACCAAGTTTGTTCATATGATGACCTTTGGATGACCTTGACCTATTTCGTCATGGTCAAATTTGGTTGCTAAAAAGGGCAAAACAATTGCCTTTTCTTATTCTATTGTAGCCTATGGTCGCAGAATTGATATTTGCAATTAGCTAAAAGCCAAAGGTGAAGGTCATTTACTGACCTCTGTACTGGATGGTTCAGATTCAGTAATTTTGCTTTCTTTTCTCCAGTAAAACTGATGGGCTGATTGAAATCAAATTACATGTGGAGCCTCTATGGGATAAGGTAATGAAAAGTAATTCGTGGGATTTGAGTCACATGGCTAAGATGGCCGTCATGCTCATATATGGAAAAAACCTTTAAAATTCTTCTCAGGAACCATAAGCGGGTGACATTGAAACTTGGTATGCAGTATCGGAGACTTGGGCCCTACCAAATTTGTTCAAACGATTGCCTTTGGGTGACATTGGCCTATTTTATGTCACGGTCAAATTGGTCACTTGAGCATTTGTATGTGAAAAAGGCAAAACAATGGATTTTCGTCTGATCCTGGTGTTGCCTGTGGCATCAGAATTGATATTTGCATCAGCTAAACATGCTTAAAGGAAATTTATTTATTCCAAAGGTCAAGGTCATTTACTGACCTTTGTCTTGGAAGGCGCATATTCAGTTTTTTAGCTCACCAGAGCCGAAGGCTCCGGGGGAGCTCATAGGATAGGCAGTTGTCCGGCGTCGTCGTCGTTGTCGTCGTCGTCGTCGTCGTCTGTCGTCGTCTGACGTCAACACTTTCAAACATCTTCTTCTCTGAAGCCACTCGACCGATTCAGCCCAAATTTTATCTGTAGCATCCTTGGGCTGGGGGATGGAAAGTTTGTGTTTTTTATCAAAATCGGCTCATTAGTTTGGTTGATATGGCAACTTGTAGTTTCCATAGACTTATAATGGGGAAAATTGAAAAATGGCATTTACTGCCAAGCCTCTGCAGATATTTTGAGAAAACTTTCATAGAAATGTTCCATAGGCAATCTACTATCTGCTGTATGATTTCAAGCCTTCTGCTCATTTTTATTGGTTGCCATGGAAACCAAAATGCAAAAAATAGACAAAAAATACTTAAAAAATCATCTCCTCAGAAACCATATGCTCTAGGAGGCTGAGACTTTATGAAAATATTCACCATATTTGCCTTAACAGGTTTTGTGTTTTTTTATGAAATTTGGCCTTTTAGTTTTGTTGCTATGGCAACTTAGAGTTTCCATTGACTTATAATGGGGAAAACTGAAAAATGGCATTTACTGCCAAGTCATTGCAGATATTTTTACAAAACTTACATAAACATGTTCCTTGAGTAAACTTCTCTCAGCAATATGCTTTTATGTCAACCTGGGGGTCCCCTAGGTTGTGCCGGGGCCATGCCCCGCCCCCATCACTTCATAAAATGCCTTATATCTCAGAAACCTTACAGATCCCAACCCCTAAACCATATATATTCTTGTTCCTTATGATAAGATGCATTAAGTGACACCAACCTGGGGGTCCCCCGGGATGTGCCGGGGACATGCCCTGCCCCCTCTATTTCATAAAATGCCATTTATCTCAGAAACCATTCAGATCCCCACCCCTAAACTATATATATTCTTGTTCCTTATGCTAAGATGCATTAAGTGTACCAACCTAGGCCCCCCCCCCGGGATGTGCCGGGGACATGCCCCACCCCCTCCACTTCATAAAATGCTATTTATCTCAGAAACCATTGAGATCCCCACCCCTAAACCATATATATTCTTGTTCCTAATGATAAGACACATTCAGTGATACCAACATTGGGGTCTCTCTGGGGTGCGCTGGGGCCATGCCCCACCCTTCCACTTCATAAATGCCATATATCTCAGAAACCATTCAGATCCCCACCCCTAAACTATATATTTTCTTGTTTCTTATGATAAGACGCATTCAGTGACACCAATCTGATGGTCCCCTAGGATGTGGCGGGGGTTATGCCCCACCCACTCCACTTCGTAAAAGGCTGAATATCTCAGAAACCGTTCAGATCCCCATCCCTAAACCATTTAAATTCTTGTTCTTTATGATAAGACGCATTCAGTGATACCAACCTTAGGGTCTCCCTTGCCGCACGGGGGCTATGCCCGACCCCTCCACTTCATAAAAGGCCCAATATCTCAGAAACCGTTCAGATCCCCACCCCTAAACCATATAAATTCTTGTTCCTTATGTTATGATGCATTCAGTGATATCAACCTAAGGATCTCCCAGGCCGCACCAGGGCTATGCCCCAACCTTCCACTTCATAAAAGGTCATATATCTCGGAAACCCTTCAGATCCCCACCACAAAACCGTGTATATTCTTGTTTCTTATGAAAAGACGCATTCAGTGACACCAATCTGGGGGTCCCCTAGGATGTGCCAGGGCTATGCCCCACCCCCTGCACTTAGTAAAAGCGCAATATCTCAGAAACCGTTCAGATCCCCATCCCTAAAGCATATAAATTCTTGTTCCTTATGATAAGACGCATTCAGTGATACCAATCTAAGGGTCTCCCGGGCCGCACGGGGCTGTGCTCCACCCTTCCACTTCATAAAAGGTGATACGTCTCGGAAACCATTCAGATCCCCATCCCAAAACCATATATATTCTTGTTTCATATATTAAGACGCATTCATTGAAACCAACCTGGGGGTCCTCTGGGATGTGCCCGGGCCATGACCAACCCCCTCCACTTCGTAAAAGGCTCAATATCTCGGAAACCATTCAGAACCCCCAACCCTAAACCATATATATTCTTGTTCCTTATGATGAGACACATTCAGTGATACCAACCTAGGGGTCTCTGGGGGTGTGCTGGGGCTATGCCCCACCCTTCCACTTCATAAAATGCAATATATCTCAGAAACTGTTCAGATCCCCACCCCTAAAATATGTATATTTGTGTTCCCTATAATAAGACTCATTCACTCACATCAATGCGTCTATGTGCTAGGGCAACATGCTGATGCCATGGCCCAGGCCTCTACTTCATAAAAGGCCATATATCTCAGACACCATTAAGATCCCCACCTCATAATCATATATATTCTTGTTTCTTATGATTAGACACATTCAGTCACACAAACTTGGTGGTCCACAGGGGCCATTCCTCTCCTCATCATTTCATAAGAGGGCCTCATATCTTGGAAACTGTTCATATCCCCACCCCTAAACAATATATTTTCTTGGTCCTTATTATAAGACACATTCAGCGACAACAATCTTGGCTTTCCTGGGGTCTGCCAGTGCTATGCTCCAACCCCTTCGCAGCTTAAAAGGCCTTATATCTCAGGAACAGTACACATCCCAACCCCTAAACCATATATATTCATGTTCATTATGATAAGATGGATTCAGTGATACCATTCAGGGCTCTGTTGGGTCCATGTCTCATCCTTCCTCCTCATAAAAGGCCTAATATTTCAGATACAGAGTCCACATGGGTGCTCATTTTGAAATGGGGGTTTGTTTGGGAGATTTTATAATCAATAAATTAAAACCTGAAACCATACATGGCTGCCAGTTGGCAGTGTCCGCCTGAGTTCTGGTGAGCATTGTGGCCCATGGGCCTCTTGTTTCTTTTTTTTTCAGAAACTGTCAGACTGATTGAAACCAAATAAAATGCAAAGCTTCAATGGGATAACACAATGAAAACTAATTCGTGGCATTTGAGTCACATGACCAAAATGGGCACAATGCTCATATATGTTCAAAACCTCAGGAACCAAAAGGCAGATTACCTCGAAACCTAGTATGCAGTATCGGGGATTCAGGGCCCTACCAGTTTTATTCACACGATGACCTTTGAATGACCTTGACCTATTTTACCACATGGTCAAATTTGGTCAATTTAGCATTTGTATGGGAAAAAGGCAAAACAATGGATACTATTATGATATTGTAGCCGTGGCCTCAGAATTGATATTTGCAATCAGCTAAAAGGAAACATATTGATTCCAAAGATCAATGTCATTTGCTGATCTTTATTCTGGATTGCTCAGATTCAGCATTTCTACCTTCTTCTCCACTTAAACTGCTATGCTGATTGACACCATATGAGCTCTGCCAAGCGAATTTGTGTCTTCGAGCATTCCGTCATGACAAATTTTAACTGCGCATGACTGCGCATGCCCAGTCATTCAGAGGGGCAAGGGATATGACTTTCTGTCTGAAGGTTCCTCTTGATTCACTGCTTGATTGAGCGAGCAGCGAAGGTTCTGGCGAGACTGCGCGGATGCGCAGGCTCGCCTTAACCTTCGCTGCTCGCATAGGCGATAAGTACCCAAATCGCTTGACGGGGCCCATATTGTATCAGATTCTATGGGATGAGGCAATGAAAATTTATTTGTGGGATTGAAGTCAAATAACCAAGATGGCTGTCATGCCCTTATATGGTAAAATCTATTTGTAAATCTTCTTTACAGGAACCAAATTGCCCATGACCTTGAAACTTGGTTTGTAGCACTGAGCTCGATTGACCATTAATTATTTTACGTCAAGGTCCACTTAGACTGTTATATGTGAAAGAGGTAAAACCCTGATTTTTCTGAATCGGTTGTATTCGTTGTCATCAAAAATGATATTCCTAGGCCCTAGCACGTTTGCTCCGATGATGACCTTTGATTTACCTTGACCGGGCATTTCTAATGTAAAAAGGCAAAACAGAGGATTTTTTTCTGGTTCTCTAGTTGCCTATGGCATCAGATTTAGTATTTGCAGTCAGCTACATGTAAATGGAAAATGATAATTATGGGCAAAATGGCCAATTATTTGTCCATGTATGGCATAAAAGACTGGCAACATCATTTCACGGCGTGACTGAAAAGCTACAATTTTCTAGCCACCGTTTTTTTTTTTTTTTTTTTTTTTTGGAAAACAAGGCTGCCAGGTACCGGGCATATTTTTCACTCTTGACCTCTGGTGAGCGTAGTGGCCCATGGGCACCTAGGTATATTTTATATATTTTTCGTCATGTAAAAGAATCTGGAGCTGTGGCCAAGACATCTCCCTTATGAGCATATACAGTTTCTGTTCGGAGAAAAATGTAATAACGATACCGTACATTTTTATATGCTTCAAAATCAGGCTATAAAACACATAACAACGGTATCGCTTTTAGGTCGATTGTTTGGGCTATTGTGCTCCATAATTTTGTCGCTGCAGTCCACGTGACTACATGAAATCATGTTTGTACTAAATCCAGGTTCAATACCGCGCACGTCGTTGTGAAAAATTGCACCAATCTATAATATTGGCTCGTTTTATGTGCTGGTACATACAGTAGGCAAACACTGGATACCCAGATCAGTCGCCGCATTCTGTGACGTCTTATACGGGTTGCCTAAAAAAACATAAATATAGGGGACAAAGGAAACTGCCCAAGAAAATGTTCTTTAGAAGGACTAAGCCTGTCCAGGCAAAGTAATGCGAGCTGGTCCGTCCCTTGACTCAATGTCGGGTAAAAGTCCCACAAAATTGGAAGCAACGTCTCCAGAATGATATAAATAGTGTTTACGGGGACGTTAAACCTCAATGTAAAGAAATTAATTTTTATGTACCTGCATGGATATTATTTCAATACCAGCATGTAGGTGATACATGTATAAAGAAAGCTGATCTGTTAACCCTTTTTGTACCAAGTGGAATCTTCCTCCTTATATACAGCCGGAGTCCATTTCAAAATTTAGGGGTGTCAGGTTGTGTTTTCATCAAAATTTATTTGGAAAATGACTGAGTTGTTAGCAAACTGTGGAGGCCCTGATCAGACGCCGCGTTCTGCGGCGTCTGATCTGGGCCTGCACTGTTTGCCAAGGTATCCCTTTAGGGGTTTCTGGTACTGAATGGGTTAAGGGCATAAGATACCATTCAGATATGGAACTTGATACATTCATTGAAAACACACACGCGGTTAACCTTGACCTTGATAACAAAATTGCTCCATGTTCGAGCAAAGGAGAAAGCGCTGCGGAAAACAACTTTTGTTACCTTTAATTGCGTTGAAAGATTTCGTAATTTTGCATGAACACAAGCGAGTAATTGGCCCTTTCCTTACTAATCCATTATAGGAAAGGTTTTCTAAGGCCATTCCCAATTGACGGCAGTGCAAATCATACATCGCGAGAGCAGGTCATAAAGAGCATTTCGCCGCAAATAAGCAACCGAATACTTAAGGAATTTCGAATGGCTTCAGAATTATCTCTGATATATCTATCTATCACCGGTCAATGGCACATAACCCGATTGTTCGTTATTATCCCTTCGCAACAAAATTGCGAGGGGGTATAGCATCGCTGCCGTGCGTCCTTGCGTGGGTGTGTGCGTGTGTCTGGAACATTGTGAACAGGATTGGAGACAAAGCCATCATCGGAGAAGCATCAAACCTTCCACAAATGCCCCCATGGAGAGAGGATAAATCCTATTGATTTGCAAGGGCAAGGGCAAAATGTCAAGGTCCAAATAGACTTAACATAAAAAACCTTGTGAACAGGATAGAAGACAAAGCTTCCATCATAGAAGCATCAAACCTTCCATAAATGTTTTCCATGGAGAGAGGATGAACCCTATTGATTTTCAAGGTCAAGGATCAAATGTTAACATCACAATGGACTTGACATTAAAAACCTTGTGAACAGGAAAGAAGACAAAGCGATTATCATAGAAGCTTCAAACCTTCCATAAATGTTCTCCATGGAGAGAGGTTGAACCTTATTGATTTTCAATGCCAAGGGTCGAATGTCAATGTCATAATGGACTTGACATTAAAAACATTGTGAACAGGATAGAAGACAAAGCATTTATCCTAGAAGCATCAAACCTTCCACAATTGTTCCCCATGGAGAGGGGATGAACGCTATTGATTTTCAAGGTCAATGGTCGAACTTGACATTTAAAACATTGTGAACATGATAGCAGACAATACTACTATCATGGAAACATCAAACCTTCCACAAATGTTCCTCATGGAGAGAGGATTAACACTATTCACTTCAAAGTCAAAGGTCAAGGTCACAATTGACTTGACATTAAAATACTTTTGAACAGGATAGAAGAAAAAGCTACCACCATAGAAGCATCTAACATTTCGGAAATATTCTCCATGGAAAGAGGATGAAGCCTATTGATTTTAAAGGTCAAAGGTCAAGCTCACAATCGACTTGATATTAAAAAAAATGTGAACAGGATAGAATCACAGAAGCATCAATGTGTGTGTGTGTGTGTGTGTGAATTCGGGTTTAACGTCGCTTTCAACAATTTTTCAGTCATATCACGACGGTGTCTGGTTGCGAATGGAAGCTCAATGCTCACTTTTATAGTGCTGCCTCACTGAAGTATCATGTCCCAGACATATTACATGATACCACACCCAGTTACATTATCCTGACACTGGGTCGACCAGTCCTAGCTCTACCCCGTAAATCTGAGTGCCAAGCGAGGGGCAGCTAGTACCATTTTTAACGAAT
Organism: Lucinisca nassula; assembly: GCA_963580285.1. Lineage (NCBI taxonomy): Eukaryota > Metazoa > Mollusca > Bivalvia > Lucinida > Lucinidae > Lucinisca > Lucinisca nassula. Next base: position 31,803,285 of record OY757016.1, read on the forward strand.
TAGGTATGTCGCAGCCCCGGATCGAACCCGTGACCCCCCGTTCCCCGGAGCGGACACTCTACCAACTGAGCTATCGGGGCCGGTCACAGAAGCATCAAACCTTCCACAAATGTTTCCCATGGAGAAAGAATGAACCCTACACATTTTCAACGTCAAAGTTCAAGTCAAAATGGACCACAATAAAAACTTGTGAACAGGATAGAAGACAAAAGCTATCAACATAGAAGCACCAAAACCCGCAACAAATGTTTCCCATGGAGAGAGGATGATCCATATTGATTTTCAAGGTCATGGGTCAAATGACTACGTCACAATGGATTTGACATTTGGAACCTCGTGAACAGGATAGAAGACAAAAGCTATCAACATAGAAGCACCAAACCTTCCATAAGTGTTTCCCATGGAGAGAGAATGAACCCAATTGGTTTTCAAGGTCAAGGGTCAATGGTCAACGTCACAATGGACTTGACATTAAAATCCTTGTAAACAAGAAAGAAGACAAAGCAGTCATGACCCAAAGCATCAAACCTTCCTTAAATGTTCCTCATGGAGAGGATGAACCCTATTAATTTTCAGGATCAAAGGTCAAGGACACAATGTGTCTGACATTAAAAAACCTGAGGACAGGATAGAAGGCAAAGAAATCATCTTTGAATCGTCCAACCTTCCATAAATGTTCCCCATGGAGGGAGGATGAACCCTTGAACCGTATTGATTTTCAAGGTCAAGAATCAAATGTCAAGGTCAATGGAATTGACATTAAAAACCTTTTGATTTTTACCCAGTCATTAATAACCGTGCTCAAATGAGTTTCACAACTATGCCTTTTTTCTAAATGCATGTTGTTTATCTGACAAAAGTTTATGTTCATCCATGTAGGCCACGATATTTGAGAAGACTATATGTTCAAGCAATCTACATGTACATAGACACAAGGCGATAATTACGAGCAACAGCCCTGTCTCCTTTTTATACGAGTGGGCAAATGGATACGCGTTCATTATTTATTGCAGTGGTTTGTACACACTTTCTCATGGGCAAGCAATCGACCACTTCAGCAGTAGTCGAACAATTTCCTTGAGTCAATGTTGCCTGTTCAAACGAATGAACAATATCGGGCTCTTATATATAATGCATGGCAGCAAGGAGAGAAGATTTACTAACAGCCTGAATTGATATTGGGATAATAAGGTCATCCAAAATGTCAGCCAACGAAATGCAGCAGTCAGCATACTCCAGATCCAATGGAAACGGAATTATTTTTCTGTAAAACAAGCCATCACCTCTAGATACAAGTGTGCCTAAATGGCCCAATGATTTATAATTAACGGGATGGCAAATGTACAGAAAAAAAAAAACAGAAGCAAACATCGGTGCTACCAAAGCAATAATTATTGTGCACGACTGAGGGCCATATACATGTATATGTCCATTCTGTTAAGGCATTTAGATATACCCTGAAGACACTGGAAATTGCACTACCGAGTGCACTTCGGGATTCATATCGACATCAAGAAAGGGTTTTCTTTAGTAAAGGAAACAAGAAAACAGGCACAAGTCGCGGGGACTAAGGTGGATGAGAGAGCTGAGCAACTTTTTCCTCTTTCAAGAAGTCTTGGACAAGGACACACTTGTGAGCAAGTGCGTTGTCATGGATATGGCACAGGCCTCTTAAACCGTAGGGTGGCTTTACTTTTGACAACACACAATTCTTATAAAATTTACCCGTGATTGTCTTGCCATTTGGTGTGCCTTTTCTGTTGACAACACACCATTCTTATAAAATTCACCTGCGATTGTCTGGCCATTTGGTTCGGGAATTTGAACAATGGGTCCATCGCAATTAAAAAATACCGCATACAAAACTGTTGCCGCGCTTTTAGTTCCTTTGGCAGTGATCGGCATTGCTTGGTCTTTTCACAGCCATTGCTTGTTATTGATGCATCACTGCTGCTCACAATAATAGACCCAGGTTTCATCACCTGTAAACAATTCCGAAATTCTACGTTTGTCAATTTTTTGTTGTGCTTTTTCAGAAGGTTTTTCAACATTTTTACAGGGGTGGTATTTTGTTCTTTGGTGAAGAGATGCGAGACCCATCGTACACAAACCTTTCTTAGTATCAACTCGTCAAAACCTTATGAACTGTCCCCGGTGAAACACCTACCCTATCAGCAATTTCTTTCAAAGTGAACCTTGCATCTTGTTTGACCATAACTGCCAGGGTAAAGACATTAGCTTTTGCAGCTGCAGATTTTGCTTGGCTGGTCGCGGTGGGGCTCATCCTTCAGGTCAGTTTTACCACCTTAAATTGTTTATGCCACCTGAAAATTGACGTTTTAGAGACAACAGATGCCAATCTGACACACTTCAAAATATATCTGTGAAACTGAAACATTTAGACCAACGCGACCCTAATTTCAAAGCTTGTGTTGTTTTTCATTTTGCATACAGTAAGGGTTGAGCGTATATGACTGAACCAACTTGAACTTTCAATATTGTTGAAAGACTGAACGGATTGGACCGAAATTTCATCCGGTTATGGGAAACCACTCTCCCGTAAAATCAACGCAGTTTTCACTTGTTCCTTATAGCCAGGCGGTATATGACTGCATGCCGTTACTTTGTGATACAATTAAATGAACGCCCCTCGTATTATTTTGATTCTAACAAGCTCGTTACGTTAAAAGTTCTTTGAACAACTTGACGCAGGTTATACCCATGTGACCGTGCAAAGTGCGTGGTATTTTTCGTTTTTCTGATGTAAATCTGGATTGTCTTTGCTTGTGAACGTCTCAATGAGATGGTTCTAACGAGTACCCGCGATCCATGCCTTTGGGATAGAGTAAAGGCCTCTTTGTGACCCACGTTGAGAATATAGGTTTTAAATAGGTTCTTCTTACTCAAAATATAGGTTTTTTACAGGTTTTTGATAAGAATATAGGTTTAAAAGGTTCTTCAAAACTCATATAAAGATTTAACACTGTACGCCACCATTTATCCATATATTGTGTGTAATTTTGGAGGCGATTTATTACATTAGCAAGTCCATGCAATGGACAGCAATATAAACTCCACTTTATAGAAAGACAACTTGGGTTTAGAAGGGTACACATTATTATTCTTAGTTCTAATCTAAGGCATAGGGTGTAGGTACTCGTTAGAATAAAGCGGTTCTTCCTCGTTAGAATAAGGCGGTTCTAACGAGCACCCAGAGATCAAAAGTTGGAGTTTTAATAATAGTAAAAAAAAAACATAGGAAAAACAACAACAGCAACAAAACATTTGGAGATATGAAAAGCACTATGTCACTGGGATATGTTATCATAATCCAAATGCGCATACAGAAGATTATTTCTTGCACACCAGATATAGTGAATACCAGGTTCGTGTCTTTTGATATCAAGTTTATCTGGCAAGGCTTCGAGAACGCTGGCTTGCCGAGCGATTCTACATGCGTTCTCGAAGCCGAGCCTGAACAAATTGATATCAAATGACACGAATCTGATATTCTATTTATCAGTTTATCCCATTGTACACTTTTAAATTAACAATTTACGATCAGTTATTGATGATTCTCAGTGCGTCCCGGCATTCTAGCGGCCGATATTAATGTATTTAGTATCAGCTGACTAGATTTTCCTATGATATTTTTTTTCAGGTAACATTTCCATTTCTTCCCATAACAATAACATTTTTGTCATTTTTCCAATAGTCCGGTTCATTCATAAAAGTGCAACGTCACGTTGACGTGATAAAGCTCTCTTGTCCTGAGATAGCATATCTTTATCAGGTCAGTGCGTTACAATGCAATATATATAGGGGGTAACTGATAAATGGAAATCCATAGTTTTAGCTTGGGAATGAAACTCTCGTCTAACCCTGGTGTTGTTACCCGAAATAGAATATTCTCTCGGGTTTGATTAAATACACTGGTTGAATACGACCTCATATGCGTCGTCGTTAAGTTTGACGTCACAGCACGTTATGTGACGTCACTAAAAACACTGTATAAGTGACGCCACTAAACATCACTGTAGTGTCATCACAATATGGCGGACGTCGGCAACCGAAGTGACTGCAGTATTGAAAACCCACACTCAGAAATGGAAGGTATACAAGAAAAAGAATCCTACATGAGTGTGAGGGGTGGATAGAAAAATTCGTCCCTCGGGATCACTGTCTGGCATCATTCAGCAAGCCTCGTGAAGACGGACAGTGATCCTCGGAACGGATTTTTCCATCCACCCCTCACACCCATATAAGATTCTTATATTCTTACCTGGAACTCAAGAACGAGTTAGTCATAGCCATGGTAAATGAATCATCGGTGTTTGAGTTTCACAGTATGTTTGATATAGAGAATCTTACATGATTGTTCGTATATTATTGAATTTTGTAAACTCGTTGATGAAAATGGATAAAATGCCAGGCTTTGCCTCGCATTTTATCCCTTTTACTCAACGAGTTTAATAAATTCATGAATACATGAGCACAAATGCAAGATTCTATTTATCATATGACATTTAAAACGCATTTTATTCACGATTATTTTACAAAAATGTCAATATCCCGCCATTAGTAATCGCGACGTCGTTAAGGACGCCGTACATGTAACGTTACGGGGCGTATCTAAATAATTTGCATACTTAATCCACTAGTGGATTATCGAGGTATTACACGGCGTTATTACATTCTCAGACGCGACGACATATGATAAATAGGTGTTATTTATGCGGTTCTAGCGAGAACCAAACCCACAGGGAATGTGAGGACTAAACTCCATTCAGAAAATCTGAATCATCGATTTTTTCGTTTCTTCCTTTTAATACTCATTTAAGCCCATACATGACTATGGGAAAGTTTTAGACCTCACCCTCCGCCGATTTCTCCAGCAAGTCGTATGCCTCTGGGACAGTCAGGAAAGGCTGTGATTGTTTGGAGAAAATTGAAAAACAAAGAAATGAGAGCACAGACTAAGTCCATTTGACGATGGTTGTCAGGTAAAATAATAAATATTCAAATCCATGTGACGCACTTTATAAATAGATATGCAATTGCGACACACCTTATATTCGAATGGCTAGATAGAGGCTCACTAGGAACGGGGAGTCACTAGCGCGATGTGCTGTCAACAGTCGTCAAAAAGAATTATACAGATATCAGATGTGGTGTCACAGCTAATTATTTTCCATTGAGTGATCGTGCAAATTAAACATAGACGCCCTTGTAATGTACAAGAGCAGTGACCACTTCTATATATGGTTTAAAAGGGTGTGTCGAACCTGTCAGAATGTCTTAGTCTGTGAAAGAAAATATAGATTTTGCAATTTTCTCCAAATAACCACAGCCTTTCCTAGCTGTCGCAGAGGCATACGACTTGCTGGAGAAATCGGCGGAGGGTGAGGTCTAAAACTTTCCCATAGTGATGTATGGGCTTAAATGAGTATTAAAAGCGAGAAACGAAAAAATCGATGATTCAGATTTTCTGAACGGAGTTTAAAATCAACGTTCTATCAGTAATAATCCATTTCCAGCATTTCTTAATCGCTTTTTTCCATATGAAAAAAAAAAAGATTCTTCAGATCTTCCATCCATATCAAAAATGTGAATCAGAATGGGTACTTAGGGTTTCTTCATCAGGTATATAAAAACAGTACGAACAATTTGACATGAGACACCTTTATACAAGGAATAAATTAGTCAATGTTATAGCCTAATACGTCGGCTTTCGTAAACGTCTCGTGAATTTCGGCATCTCTTGTTTTGCGACCCATTTACCGACCTCCATGTATTGAATAACAATAATGCCATTTTCGGGTGACGGCGAAGATAATTCAATCGGGTGTGAAATTATGTTAATAGAGTTCACCAGTCTCAGGTCAATTTGTTCGAACTATATGTAAGATAAAACAATCTTTATAGTAATGTCTTTTTCAGACCCAGATTTAATGGCTTTTCCTAGATGATGAAATTATGGTCCATCCAGTTTGCTTTGTTGTCAGTCTGTCTACCCAGAGGCTGGGGATCAGCGAGAATCTCAGACCTTAAACTAAAAGACAATTGCAACTTTTACAGAATAGGCGTAAGTAGATGTAGACAAAACAATTAGAGAGAGAGAGAGAGAGAGAGAGAGAGAGAGAGAGAGAGAGAGAGAGAGAGAGAGAGAGAGAGAGAGAGAGGCTGTGATTTGTTGAGTAATATATGATAAGTGGAACAAGCAGACTGCCTCGTTAACGCACATTTACCCATGCAAACCCCACTTGTCCCGATATAAAAATGGAAAGGTTGTTCATAACAGACAATCCTAGCGTGGTGCGTATAAATCACATGACTTGCTGACTGTCTGAATGAATAATCGATCGATCGATTGATTGACTGAACAGCGATTGATCGAACAAAAGCACAAATGAATGAATGCATAAATAAATAAATGGGCTAATGAACGAATGAATGATTGAATTAATGAATGAGTTAATGAATGAATTAATGAATGAACAAACGAATAAATGAATGACTGAACGAACATAGGAATGAATGAATGCATGCATGCACGAACGAACGAACGAATAAATTAACGAATAAATGAAACAAAAATGCGCTGGTTGATGCTGCCACTTCGGAGTTGCTCAATGTTGCTAGTAACACCTACCTATGATTTTATTCTTTATTATTTCTCTTCCCAGGATCTTCGCGTGGAAGTGAAAGATGGAACGAGAGGTAAATGAAATATTACTTAAGCCGGGACACAGCATTTCCTACAACTTGCATGTGCGCCCAGATAAGAACAAAAAATAGACCAGCCTGCGCATCCATATATATGACCACAGGCTTCTCTTGCTGCATGGAGGAGCATTGGGCCCTTAGCTATCGTTAGAGCGCACATTGAAGGCTCGGATGCGCAGGCTGATCTGAGTCCTCGATGTGCGCACATGTAAATGGCGGAAATGCTGTGCCCCGGCTCATATAAAAATAAAATTCAGGGACTAGTTGTTCAAAACGAGCTCGTTTGTTTGATTTGAGGTTTAACGTCCCCGTCAACACTGTAAAGGTCATTTTGGAGACGTTGCTTCCAATTTTGTGGGACTTTTACCCGACATTGAGAGGAAATGACATCTCAAGCCCTGTCGCCCAAAGAAACCAGTAGGGTTTATAAGCATGGACGGGCCGATTCGCACCGCTTTGCTTAGATCTTCTAAGCGGTTTACCAGTACTCGTGTGCGGGTCGGTTTGAGATCTGCGTGGAAGCATCATGCAGCCCATATATTTCTTCAAGCCCCTACGGGCAAAACGAGCTCGGGAGTGGTCTCTAACAAGTACAATATCTAATACTCTGGTATTTTTGCTGAAAACATGTGAGTAGCTACTCACATTTTTTCAGCAAAAATATTTGTAAATATGCCATATTTAATGATTAAAATTTGAACGATATGTTAATTAACGATATCGTTAGTTTTGAACAACTGGACCCAGATTTATTAACGTGGATTGACTTAAAGTAAGCCCCAGTCACACGCATCATCACGAATATAGCCGATAATTTCTATAGAATCCGCAGTCTTCAAGTGGGACCCATTTTCTTGACTTATTTACGGGAGCCGGAAACAATGCTTCTTACGAGGCGAACGAGGGCTCAATTCTATGGGGCGCCGTTGTACTATTTATTCCCTTTTTTTTTCTTTTTGGTTTGGGTTTTACGGCCTTTCAATATTATTTCACTCATATCGAGCAAATCGTTAATCATAGGTGGGCGAAAACCGGAGTACCCGGAGAAAAACCACCTGACCTTCCGTTGCAGAACTTGGCGTCTCACACGTGACCCGAGCGAGGCTCGAACCCACGGCGGTGAGGGACCTAATGACTCAGAGTCAGCGCTCTTATCCATTAGGCCACGGAGGCCCGTTATTCCCTATTTATAGATATCCATAAATATTTATGGATATCCATAATTCGAATTATGAATATCCATAATTCGAACTATGAATATCCATAATTCGAATTATGGATATCCATAAATCGATCTGAATTAATGATATCCATAAATCGAATAATGAATATCTATTATTCGGCTGATTCATGGATATCGATAAATCAAATTATGGATATCCATAAATCGAATTATGGATATCCATAAATCGATTAATGGATATCATTAATTTAGATCGATTTCCATAAATCAAATTATGGATATCCATAATTTGAATTATGGATATCCATAATTCGAATAATGGATATCCATAATTCGGTCTATTTATGGATATCTATAATTCGAATTATGGATATCCATAATGCTCCTCTGCAAATAAAGCAAATGATTAATGACTGCTCCCATTGCAAAAAAAAACAACAAAAAAACAAACAAACGAAAAATAACGACTATTCTCTTCAGGTTTCCGATTTTAGAGTGTAATAAAAGCCGGGATGGAGGTGGAGGTTTTGTTTGTTTGATTTGATGTTTAACGTCCCCGTAAACACTGTAAAGGTCACTTTGGAGACGTGTGGGACTTTTACCCGACATTGAGAGGAAATGACATCTCAAACCCTGTCACCCAATGAAACCGATAGGGTTTATTAGCATGAACGGTCCGACTAGCACCGCTTTGCCTGGGCAGGCTTCAATCCTCTAAGCGGTTAACCAGTGGTTTCAGCTCTGCGTGGAAGCATCATGCAGCCCATCTTTTTCTTCAAGCCCCGATCGGCGGGAAAGGGGAGGCATGGTAGGTTTGGTGGTGGCCTATGGTTTGGAAGAGATATGTTTTGCTTTTCTTAGTTTGATTTGAGGTTTAACGTCCCCGTCAACACTAATTAGGTCATTTTGGAGGCGCTGCTTCCAATTTTGTTGGACTTTTAGCCTACATTGAGCTCGAAGCTCCTTTGGAAACTCTACCAGTACACAATAAGAGGGGAAAGCACTGGGTTGGATCCACGCCTTCTTAGGTAATAGGTCACAGTCGGTAATCCTTAAGGGTGTGGAATCAGGTTCGGTCCCAGTTCGTCAGGAGTGCCTCAGGGCTCTGTTCTTGGCCCGATCCTGTTCCTTGTCTATATAAATGACTTACATGAACAGTTAGAATCACAGGTCTGTCTATTCATCGACGACACGGTCGTTTACCTCACAATAGAAAGTGCGGACAGTGGCCAGGTGCTACCAAATGATCTAAACACCCTGTCTGCATGGGAGTCCAGGTGGGACATGGAGCTTAACACCTCGAAGTGCCAGGTGGTAAGAGTGACTACTTGCAGGAGACCAATAAACGTCCTGTATCACCTGCATGGGCAGGTCCTGGAGGTGGTCACCAGTGCTAAAGACTAAGGGTGGACATATCCCGTGGCCTGTCCTGGAACTCCCACATAGACAGGATAACTGCAAATGCAAACCGGACCCTTGGATTCCTTAGAATGAAATCAAAACCAAACTTCCAAGGTTGAGAGAGGCTGCCTACAACACTCTGTTACGGCGCCAGCTGTAGTATGCAGCCGTTATATAGGACCCCTTTACCCGAACCAAGATACTCCAGTTAGAAAAAAACAAAGGAGGACTGCAGGCTGGACCACCAGTGACTATGACACAAGGTCAAGCGTTACAGCCATGCTTGATAGACTTGGTTGGAGATCTTTTGGAGAAATCATTAAACCGAAGGATTTTGCGGTGAATTATGGATATCCATAAATCGAAATATGGATATCATTAATTCAGATTGATTTGTGGAAATCCATAATTTGATTTATGGATATCCATAATTCGAATTATGGATATCCATTATTCGGCTGATTTATGGATATCCATAAATCGAGTTATGGATATGCATAAATTGAATTATGGCCACCTTATAATCTTGAAAGGCCGTAAAACCAAAACAAAACAAGGAAAGAAACATCCAACATTATCTAGAATATGCATGGTTGGAGCGTGAAGTAAGATTTTAGGCAACTCTTCAAATATTTGCCGGCCTCGTTAGGTCAGACGGATGCGCGTCTGGCTGGTGATCAGGGGGTGGGGGCGCGGTTTCGATAACTGCCGGGGTCGGCAACATTCTTTCGTGGAGATTGGTCAAGAAATCTTTTCTACGGTCTTTCTCTCCTTTCCGCTGAATCAGGAAGGCCAGTTGTCAGTTTCTGGCGGAAGAATGTGCACTGTACTGGTTAACCCATTACGTATAAGCCTGTCCAGGAAAAGTGTGGATAGGTAAACTGACCGGCTCAAAATGACATAAAATAGTGTTGACTGGGCTGTTAAACTCCGACACAAAGAAACAAACAATCAAACAAAATATTTAAAACTGCAACTGCTGCCACCTCATCAGCAGGTAGGCACCTTATCAGCAGGTTGACAACTTATCAGCAGTTGACACCTCATCAGCAGGTTGGCACCTTATCAGCAGATTGGCAACTTATCAGCAGGTTGGTACCTAATCAGCAGGTTGGCACCTTATCAGCAGGTTGGCACATTATCAGCATGTTGGCACCTCATCACCAGGTTGACACCTTATCAGCAGGTTGGTACCTCATCAGCAGGTTAGCACATTATCAGCAGGTTGACACCTTATCAATAGGTTGGCACCTTATCGGCAGGTTGGCACCTTATCAGCAGGTTTGCACCTTATCAGAAGGTTGGTACCTCATCAGAATGTTTGAACATCATCAGCAGGTTGACACCTTATTAACAGGTTGGCACCTTACCAGCAGGTTGCCACCTCATCAGCAGGTTGGTACCGCATCAGCAGGTTTGCGCCTTATCAACAGGTTGGCACCTCATCAGCAGGTTGGCACCTTATCAACATGTTGGTACCTTATCAGCAGGTTGGTACCTCATCAGCAGGTTGTTACCTTATCAGCAAATTTGGTACCTTATCAGCAGGATGGTACCTCATCAGCAGGTTGGCACCTTATCAACAGGTTGGCACCTTATCAGCAGGTTGGCACCTCATCAGCAGGTTAGTACCTCATCAACAGGTTGGCACCTTATCAGCAGATTGGTACCTCATCAGCAGTTTGGTACCTTATCAGCAGGTTGGCACCTTATCAGCAGATTGACACCTATTCAGCAGGTTGGAATATTATCAGCAGGTTGACACCTTATCAGCAGGGTGGTACCTCATCAGCAGGTTGGCACCTCATCAGCAGGTTGGCACCTTATCAGCAGGTTGGCACCTTATCGGCAGGTTGGCACCATATCGGCTGGTTGGCACCTTATCGACAGGTTGGCACCTTATCGACAGGTTGGCACCTTATCGACAGGTTGGCACCTCATCAGCAGGTTGGCACCTCCTCAGCAGGTTGGCACCTCCTCAACAGGTTGGCACCTCATCAGCAGGCTGGCACCTTATCAACAGGTTGGCACCTTATCAGCAGGTTGGCACCTTATCAGCCGGTTGGCACCTTATCGGCAGGTTGGCACCATATCGGCTGGTTGGCAGTCGCGACGAGGTCCTTTCTTTGTGCAAACTACAACATGACCTCTCAGTATGACGAAACATGCGCATTTGATATTAACGAGGGCTAGAAGGCATTTTTTCGCTTGACAGGGTTGGTGTTAAAAATTGCAATCATCATTCGTGTACCATGTAGTGTGATAATGATGGTTGATATGTACTTCATGATTTTTTTCCGTTGTCATGTATATATTTGTATATATGTTGCTTTGCAGAGGGCCTCAAGGAAGATTGTTTCGACAATTGAGTCACCCTCTTTAAATAAAGTCTTTATTTACTTACTTACTTACTTACATAGGCTTATATAATGAAAATCTTTAAAAATCTTCTTCTCTGAAACCACAAGGCCTAGGTCTTTGATATTTGGTATGAAGCTTCATCTAGTGCACCCTACCAAGGTTGTTCAAATTATAGTGCTGGGGCCAAAATGCGCCCGGCCCAGGGCCTTTGGTTTTACATGGGCTTATATAGAGAAACGCTTTAAAAATCTTCTTCTCTGAACCGCAAGGCCCAGGTCTTTGCTATTTGGTATGAAGCTTCACCTAGTGTACCCCTACCAAGATTGTTCAAACTATAGTGCTTAGGCCAAAAATGCCCCTGGTTTTACATAAACTTATATAGGGAAAATCTTTAAAAATCTTCATCTCTGAAACCGCAAGGCCCAGGTCTTTGATATTTGGTATGAAGCTTCATCTTGTGGACCTCTACCAAAATTGTTCAAATAATAGCCCTGGGCCAAAAATGCCCCCCTCTCCCGGGCCCCCTCCCCTCCGGGCCCTTTGGTTTTACATAGACTTATATAGGGAAAATCTTTTTCTCTGAAACCGCCAAACCCATGTCTTTGATATTTGGTATGGAGCCTCATCTAGTGGACCTCTACAAAGATCCAAATTATAGCCCTTGGGCCACAAATGCCCCCGCCCCGGGGCCCTTTGGTTTTACATAGACTTATATAGAGATAATCTTTGAAAATCTTTTTCTCTGAAACACGAAGGCCCAGGTCTTTGATATTTGGTGTGAAGCTTCATCTAGTGAACCTTTATCAAGATTGTTTAAATTATAGACCTGAGGCCAAAAACACCCTAGCCCCGGGGTCATTTAGTTTTACATAGGCATATGTAGGGAATATCTTTAAAAAAAATCTTCTTCTCGGAAACCGCAAGGCCCAGGTCTTTGATATTTGGTGTTTAGCTTCATCTAGTCGACCTTTGCCAAGATTGTTCAAATTATAGCCTTTGTTGATATTTGGTATGTAGACCTCCCTCAACATTATGCACATTATATCCCTGGGTCAATAATGGCCCTCCCCGGGGCCCCCTTAATACTCTATGGATCAGGTGAGCGATCCAGTGCCATCATGGCCCTCTTGTTTTATTTCTAGTCCACATGTAGATTGTTGGGGCTCGTTAAAATCTTCTCAACGAGGCGTCCTCTAACATGTACAACAATCTATGCTTTTGAGCAAAAATAAGGCAAAATAATGAACACAACCGCAAATCCCAGTTTTCTGTATATTTGTTTGTTTGAGTTGAGGTTTTACGTCCCCGTCAACACTGTTAATGTCATTTTGGAGACGTTGCTTCCGTTTTTGTGGGACTTTTACCCGACATTGAGATTAAATGACATCTTAAGCCCTACAGTCCCGCTGAAATCGATGCTAGGGGGCTTGTTCAACCTTGCAGACAACAATGCTGTTTATGAAGAAACTCAATAAAACTGAGTTTCCGGTTTTCATTCAAATATGTATTCTATATGCTTCCAAATTTAACCTTTTTCATTTATTAAGGTGTGTGTGTGGGGGGTGTTCATTGCACGGACTTGTTAACCCATTTAGTATCAGAAACCCCAAAACGGGTACCCTGGCAAACAGCCCAGGCCCAGATCAGACGCCGCAGAATGCGGCGTCTGATCAGGGCCTCCACTGTTTGCTAAAAGTTCAGCCATTTTCCAAATAAATTTTGAAGAAAACACAACTCGACACCCCTAAATTTTGAAGTGGACCCCTGCTATATATAAAGAGGAAGATTCCATTTGGCACAAAAAGGGTTAACGTGATGCCATCTGACAAAACCACGGTCTGTCATCATCCATGACCTAAGTTTATCAATGAGCTAACATTATCCATGACTTAACTCTTATAATGCGGTTCACGACAACCCCATCTTTGCAAACAGTGTAGATCCAGATCAGATGGGATGTACACTGTTTGACATTCAATTTATAAATAAATTTGTAGAAATAAATTACATCAAGTAATTTGATTGGTTCAAAGTCAGAAATGGGTGTGACTAAACTGAATATTCTGCAAGAGAAGGGTTAAAAGTCGGAAAATCTGAAAAACAAACAAACAAATAACAACAACAAAAAAAAAAAAAAAAAAAAAAAAAAAAAACATTTTGGAGTGTTTTGCAGGTAAATTGTCATACACGTAGGTTGAGGTTTTCAAGATTACTGAGAGAATTTGAACATGTTTTTGCCATTTGCGAAAAACAGAGACGCAGATCAGCCTGCACAACCACACAGTGTGATCAACGCGTTTGGATAATATGTTACCTCTAGTTTCTATGTCTTCAATTTCAAGACTCTTATTTTTGCGAGTCTGCGTAGCTGAACAGAACCGTTTTCGTCTTATTGGTCGCAAAACCCCGAAAACAAGTTCTCTTATTTTTCAGCATGGCGAACTATCCAAAATAGTCGAGAGGTTGACGACTATCCGCCTACGACGCCTGTTCTTGTCCCAGAAATACTTCTTGGAAATGACCACAACCTAAACATTCAATGGTCACCGACACTTGAACTAGGTAAGAGGAATGTAGTTGTGTCACTTCATTGCCTTATATGGATATACGAGGGTAACACATATAATACATTTTTCATATCTCCAATATTTAATTATTAACCAAGCGCCTAAAGGATAAGCAAAGTGTGCTTGCTTAAGACAATGCTAGCTTAATATAACATCATGAAAACACGCCTATATAACTTTGACCCCTTGAACCCCACTTTTATATAGTAAAACTTGGGTTTTCAGGGGTATACCTTATTTTTTGTTTCTGCTCTAAAATATAGATTGTGGGTACTCGTTAGAACCGCCACGATGAGGCGGTTCTAACGGGTACCATCAATCTACATTTTGACCAGAAATAAGAAAAAATATCACAATATTTCATCTTACAAAGTTCATTTTTTCGGCGATAAAGATCACAATGGATTTGTATAGGCGTGTTTTCGTAATGATTCAGCTTCAATGCATTTGCCTTTTTCGAACTCAATTCAGACTTGCTTAGTACAGGTTGCTTCCTTAATAGAGGCGGCCACTATGACAGGTTTAACAGTTTTTGTGCTCAAAGCATTGAGGCGGATCCAATAAGTACCAACAATCTATGTTTGGATTACAAATAAGGAAAGTATCAGAGCCAGCGCATGACAAAACCTACAATAAAACACGTGCGCCCAACGAAGACTCAGATCAGCCTGCGCATCCGCACAGTCTGATCAGAGTCTTCGTTGTGCGCTCAAAGGATAGCTAATGGCCAAATGCTCCTTCATGCAGCAAGAGAAGTCTCTGGTTTGACTATATGGATGTGCAGGCTGATATGAGTCTTCCATGGGTGCACTGTTACAACGCATAATGTAGTAATGTAGTAATTTCTTCATTTTGATTTTTTTTACTACATTATGCGTTGGCATAGTCGACGCGAAATGAAGTAAAATAAAAATTTCATTTCGCGTTGATATGCACCATATCGACGCATAATGAAGTAATGATGGTAGAACATGGCTGTCTTCGAAAAGACTTAGGAAGCAATACAGTTAAATTCCTACAATTTAGACCACATTTGAGACGGTTCAAAAGTGGTCTTTAAGACCACAGTTGAACAGTCCAAAAGACGGTCTTCCACAAAAGCACACTGAAGGTCAAAATCACAAAGAAAATGTAGCTTTAACCTTCCAAATATGCTTTAAAAACAAAATTTGTATTAATTTTAGGTGGTCTTAATAGTGGAATTTCATTGAATTTGATTAAGCCAGTAGAATTAAAATCGCCTGTCCAGGAAAACTGCTGCGAGTCGGCCCATCCATGCATATAAACCCTATTGCTTTTAATTGGACGGCAGCGATTGAGATGTCATTTCATCTCAATATCGGGTAAAAGTCCCATAAAATTTGAAGCAATGTCTCCAAAATGACCTAAATAGTCTTGACGGGAACGTTAAACCTCAAATCAAACAAACAAACTGTTGACGCATAATAAAGTAAAATTAAGTATGCCACCCATCGCCGCAAAATGAAATAATTCTTTCATTTTGCTCAAACCTCTTAGTATCGACGCATAATGAAGTAAAAACGACATTTTATTTCATTTCGCGTCGACTATGCCAACGCATAATGTAGTAAAAATTTCAAAATGAAGAAATTACTACATTACTACATTATGCGTTGTAACAGTGCACGTGTCTTATTGTAAGTTTTGTCATGCGCCGGCTCATCATATATTCATTCCATTTGATGTTTACGGACATACCTTTCAACCCTCTAGACCAGTTCAGATAACTTCGCAAGATGAGATGGATCATAATGAGCCATCTTATCTGGATCTACACTGCTTGGGCGTGTCTCCGTGGCCCGTGACCTAGTGGATAAGAGCGCTGACGCTTAATCATTAGGTCTCTCACAGCTGTAGTTCGAGCCTGGCTCGTGTCACATGTGAGAGGCCAAGCTCTGCAACGGAAGGCCAGGTGGTTTTTCTCCGGGTACCCCGGTTTTCACCCACCTCTGATTAACGATCGGCTCGATATAAGTGAAATAATTTTGAAAGGGCTTCAAAACGGACCCCCCACCCTGATAAAAAATACACTGCTTGCCTTCCTGAGCAATTGCAACGAAAGACTGTTGCCGACCCTGCAGCATTGAACCCGCGACCTCATTACGATAACACACCCGTGCGACATAGTGCATGTTTCCACATCTAATTTTCTTATGAAAATCCGTGATTTGTTTTCTTATTAATACTGCAGACATAGATTGTGCGTTCCGGTTGAGGCGGTTCTAACGAGTACCTACATGTATGTCCTGGAGCAGAAATAAGAAAATTAATGTTTACCCCCGTAAAGCCCAGTTTTCTCTATATAAAGTGGGGTTTAGGGGGTGTACATTTCACGGGCTTGTTCACGTGATGTCTGATCAAGAGTGAGACGAGCATCCGGCTAAGCTGTTAGAATTTGTTATTAATTGAGCCCCGCCAAGCGAATTTGTGTCTTCGAGCAAATTTTAACTGCGCATGCCCAGCCATTCAGAGGGGCCAGGGATATGGCTTTCTGTCTGAAGGTTCCTCTTGATTCACTGCTTGTATGAGCGAGCAGCGAAGGTTCTGATGAGACTGCGCGGATGCGCAGGCTAGCCTGAACCTTCGCTGCTTGCATGGGCGATAAGTACCAAAATCGCTTGACGGGACTCAATGTGTATGCAATCGAATTTCAGATCATAAACTTCCAAAATGGTATTTGTTGAAGCTTACGAAACTACGGAGACATTCAGACTCATCATCTGAGGAATATATACTGCTACGGCTGAAAAACAGGAGGAGGATACGTAACAAGGTTTGTCTTGTTTGTTTGATTTGAGGTTTAACGTCCCCGTCAACACTGTATAGGTCATAAGCCCCCGCCCATAGGGGCTTGAAGAAATATATGGGCTGCATGATGCTTCCACGCAGAGCTGAATCCGGCCCGCACACTAGTACTGGTAAACCGCTTAGAGGATCTAAGCCTGTCCAGGAACCACGGTGCGAGGCGGACCGTCCATGCTAATAAACCCTATTGGTTTCATTGGGCGACAGGGCTTGAGATGTCATTTCATCTCAATGTCGGGTAAAAGTCCCACAAAATTGGAAGCAACGTCTCCAAAATGACCTTTACAGTGTTGACGGGGACGTTAAACCTCAAATCAAACAAACAAACTGTATAGGTCATTTTGGAGACGTCACTTCAAATTTTGTGGGACTTTTACCCGACATTGAGATGAAATGACACCTGAAGCCCTGTCGCCCAGTGAAACCAATAGGGTTTATAAGCATGGACGGTCCGACTGGCACCGATTTACCTGGACAGGCTTAGATCCTTTAAGCGGTTTACCAGTACTCGTGTGCGGGTCGGTTTCAGCTCTGCGTGGAAGCATCACGCAGCCCATATATGAGCCAGCGCGCGACAAAACCTACAATAAGACATGTGCGCCCACCGAAGACTCAGATCAGCCTGCGCATCCATATTGTCTAAACAGAGACCTCTCTTGCTGCATGAAGGAGCATTGGGCCCTTAGCTATCCTTAGAGCGCAAAACGAAGACTCAGATCAGACTGCGCGGATGCGCAGGCTGATCTGAGTCTTTGTTAGGCGCACATGTCTTATTGTAGGTCTTGTCGTGCGCTGGCTCATATTTCTTTCGATGGGCGATACTGGCAGGTATGCTCTTCATTACGACAACAAACCCGTATAATATTGTGCATTCTCTCATTTCTCAAAAATGTCTACTTTTCCAATGAAAATTTGTGATATTTTTCTTATTTATACTCCGAACATAGGTTGTGGATGCTCGTTAGAACCGCCTCATAGAGGCGGTTCTAACGAGTACCCACAACCTATGTCTTGGAGAAGAAATAAGGAAGTTAATATATACCCGTGCTAGCTCCAGTTTTCTCTATATAAAGAAGAAGCCTCCGTGGTGTAGTGGTTACGCTACTCGCCTTGTAAACCAGGAATCGCAGGATCGATCCCGGGTTTCTTCAGACTTTCGGATGAGTCTTGAAACCGAGGTCCCATCTCTGTGTGACTTTAGCTGTTGTTGAGACGTAAAACTCAAACACTCATTCACTCTCTATATAAAGTGGGGTTTAGGGGGTATTCATTTCACGGAGTTGTTGACATTATATATCGAACCAAATATGCATAGCGTCCCAAAATTGGATAATTGCAAACAGCGAAGACCCTGATGAGACGCCACAGAAATTTTGCAACCTGTATAACCTGTACATTTGGAAAGTAAAACAGAAAGAAAATATGTCTTAAAATGGGGCATCCTTTGGAAACAAGGTATACACCTCAGAACTGAAAAGTGCAAAGTGTACAAGGCTTCCCGGGCCAGAATAGCTAGTTTCGGCCGATAAGGCCTCATCAGGGCCCCTAAAATATTTTCAAATTCCAAGATATGGAATTTTATTCCAAATGACTAGAGAAAAATAACCCACAGAAGGGTGAAATACGGGAGACTTTTCTCTTAACACAACCTGTAGTGACATTAAATACGTATGTTCTAAATAGGAATATCATTGGAAGCTAGAAATACATCACACAAATGAAAAGTTAAGGTTACTCACTCAAAGGAAAACCCGGCCCTCGCCCATCGGGGGTTGCAGAAATAGATGGGCTGCATCATGCTTCAACGCAGAGCTCAAAACCGACCCCACACGAGTACTGGTTAACTGTTTAGATGATCTAAACCCGCCCAGGCAAAGCGGTGCGAGTCGGACCGTCTGTGCATATAAACCCTATTGGTTTAATTGGACGACACCGCTTGAGAAGTCATTTTATCTCAATGTCGGGTAAAAGTCCCAAAAAGATTGGAAGCAACGTCTAAAAAAGACCTATACAGTGTTGACGGGGACGTTAAACCTCAAATCAAACAAACAAACTCACAGGAAATCTAGAAAGACCTGGGCCAGCTGCTAGAAACTGACAGTGTCGTTCGTCAACCCTTTTCGTACCAAATGGAATCTTCCTCTTTATATATAGCAGGAGTTCATTTCAAAATTTATGGGTGTCAGGTTGTGTTTTCAACAAAATTTATTTTGAAAATGACTGAAATTTTAGCAAACAGTGGAGGCCCTGATCTTGGCCGGCACGGTTTGCCAAGGTACCCCTTTTGGGGTTTCTGGTACTAAATGGGTTAATATACTGTTAACTATTATCATGCTGTTCACGACAACCCCTATCTTTGGAAACAGTGCAGATCCAGATCAGATGGCTTCTGAAGAAGCCATCTGATCAGGATCTAAACTGTTTGACATTAAGTTTATGGCTTTGTAAGAATAAATTACATCAAGTAATCTGATTGGTTCAAAGTCAGAAATGGTGTGGCTAAACTGAATATTCAGCAAGAGAAGGGTTAAAGTCGTGATCGTATAATATGGATAATTTGCAAATAATTTTTTTCTGAAAAAAAAAATGTAATTAGGCAAAAGCTACTCGCATTTTACCAATACAAATACTATAGTATAAGTTACATGTACTAGAACAGTTAATTATCCATTTGACGACTGAGTTCAGGGGCCAGTTGTTCAAGAACTAACGACACTTCGGTTACCGACGTCCGCCATATTGTGATGACACTACATGTACATGAATGTTTAGTGACGTTACGTTACGTGCTGTGACGTCAACCTTAACGACGGCGCATACGAAGTTGTATCCAACCAGTGCTTTAATCAAACACGCGAGAATATTCGATTTCGTGTAAGAACACCAGGGTTGGAACAGAATTTCTATTCCAAGATAATAAAACTGTGGATTTCCTTATCTGGTGTGCAAGAAAAATCGTAAACATTTTGGCGGGCTTATGTAACGTCTTCCATGTCAGCCATGGCTTTTCATATAAAAATGGCAAATTTGAAGGCGATAAAATCCAATTTAAAATGGTCATTTGATAAACAGAATCTTACACTAGGCGAAGAAATGACCACTCGTGTAAGATCCTCTATATTTACAATGGGCTGAGGAATAAAGTCTATTTTTGGCCAATACACTTTTAATTCCAGCGTATGCCGACTCTCTTCTTTCGTTGCGTAAAACTAACCAAAGAGCTAGAAACATATATTGTTGTTCAAATATGGCCTATGCCCAGGCGTCAGACGACACAGAAGAATGCCAGAATACACCACAAACATCCTGCAGTGATACCACAGTTCATTCGAAACGGGACGTGGCGACATCAGAGGTCCGTTCCAGGGAACACAATCTGCAGGAATATAATGGGACAAATACTATGTTCTGTCGAAGAGATAGCATTTCTGTCTTTAGGTAGGTTTAGATGTAGATACGTATCTGGGAACAACAACCAGACATGCTGATAAACAATCTTTCTGCAATATAAAGGAGAAAAATTGAACATACATTATTGAAATGCGTTTCTGTTTGTATATATCACAGTTGTTTCACTAATTTATACGGCTTCTGTTTTGTAACCATGACAAAGTTGTGGGGAATAATTGGAAAGACACCACCATCTCTTTACAACACTATTAATGGTGTCCAAAGCAGAAACCGTGTTTGATGAACAACTGTATTATATCTAAGCTAAGATGTATAGATAATATAGAAAAAATGACCATGTATGGTTATTTTTTCTATATAATCTATACATTTTCGGATCCATTTTGAAACATGTAGAAGCATCCGCGGTGCAGCGGTTATGCTACTCGCCTTGTATGCCAGGGGTCGCAGGATTGATCCCGGGCTTCTCCAGCTGTTGGTGGGACGTAAAACTCAAGCACTCACTCTCTGAAACCGTATTATAAACCTCGGGAGGGTGAACATCCGACACAGAAAACCGTGTTTTAACATACAGTGTAATAATGAGGTTGTGGTGTAATGTAATCGCTTCTTATTATAACGCGGCTCATGTATGGAATCTTTTTTTAGGGCGGGTGGGGGTGGGGGGCGTTGCTTTTACGGCCCATTTAAAATTTTTAACCTATTCCAAGCCTATCGTTAATCAGAGTTGAGCGAAAACCGGAGTATCCGAAAAATACAACCCCCCCCCCCCCCACCCCCCAAAAAAACCTGACTTTCCGTTGCAGATCTTGGCGTCTCATCTGTGACCCGTGTTGGGCTCCTACGACAGCGACGAGAGACGTAATAATTGTAACTGGAAGTACTAACACTTTCCCACAATACGCATCACGTGAACAAGTCCGTGAAATGACCCCCCCCCACCACACACACTCCTTAACCCCACCTTATATAGAGAAAACTGGGGTTTACGGGGTATACATTACTTTTCTTATTTCTGCTCCAAGACATAGATTGTTGGTACTCGTTAAAAACCGCCTCGATGAGGCGGTTCTAACGAGCACCCACAACCTATGTTTGCAGTATAATTAAGAAACATATCCCTGGGTTTTATCAGAAAAGTAACCATTTTGGAGATGTGAAGAAATGCACTACATGGCACGGATATGTTACCGTAATGAACAGTTATTCAAGATCGTATCTGAAATTGCTTTTCATTTCAGCTACATGCGTCGGCATGTTTGCTGCATGGTTTTCGTAGACGTGTGGGCCCCGGGGTTTGGGCTTCTCCTAATTTAATATAAGAACAATTATACTTTCATACACAGAACCGTATAAACCCAGCATCTGTCACTGCTCAGGGCAACCGAAAGTGTCACTGGAAAGACTTACCAACGGCAGTCTGCAAGTCTCTGTATGGAATCTCCCGCTGTATGCATATAATATTGTCATCGAAATACATGACAACAACGATGGATATAAGACGTTGTATCAAACCAAGCATGTAAGTTGTTTTATCTTTACGATAGCACATATGATTTGTTTGTTTGATTTCAGGTTTAACGCCCCTGTTAACACAGTATCGGTCATTTTGGTTCCAATTCTGTGGGACTTTTACCCGACATTGAGATGAAATGACAATTCAAGCCATGCCGCCAAATGAAACCAATAGGGTTTCTAAGCATGGACGGGGCGACTCGTACCGCTTTTTCCCCTCTCTAAACTGTTTACCAGTCCTCGTGTACGCCGGGTCGGTTTCAGCTCTGCGTGGAAGCATCATGCAGCCCGCCCGTTTCTTCAAGCCGCTATGGGCGGGGGCAGTGTTTTATCTTTACGATAGCACATGTGATTTGTTGGTTTGATTTTAGGTTTTACGTCCCCGTCAACACAGTATAGGTCATTTGTAGACGTTGCTTCCAATTCTGTGGGACTTTTACCCGACATTGTGATGAAATGACATCTCAAATAAAAATCAAAAATGAGTTCCTTTAAGAGCAATGAAAACATTCAAGCCCTGTTTCCCAATGAAACCAATAGGGTTTATAAGCATGGACGGACCGACTCCACCGCTTTGCCTGGACAGACTAATGATCCTCTAATCAGTTTACCAGTACTCGTGTGCGGTCGGTGTCAGCTCTGCGTGGAAGCATCATGCAGCCCATCTATTTCTTCAAGCCCCGATGGGCGGGGGCCAAGCACATGTGATATTGTGTTCTCTTTCATGTCTCCAAATTGGTTCTTTCTCTGATGAAAATTTTCTTATTATTACTCCATACATAGGCTGTGAGTGCTCATTATACCACTTCATTTAGGTGGTTCTAACTAGTACCAACAACGTCTTGGGACAGAAATAAAAATCGTATATGCCTGTAAATGTTCTACAACATCACACGTACAAGTCCGTGAAACAAACACCCAACTAAACCCCACTTTGTATAGAGAAAACTGGGGTTCACGGTGTATACATTACTTTTCTTATGTCTGCTCCAAGACATAGGTTGTGGGTACTCGTTAGAACCGCCTCGATGAGGCGGTTCTAACGAGCACCTACAATCTTTGTTTGCAGTATAAATAAGAAAAATATCACGGATTTTCATCAGAAAAGTAGCCATTTTGGAGATATGAAAAATGCACTATATTGCACGGGTGTGTTATTGTAATAAAAATGTAATCCCCTGGAAGCAAGGGCTACCACCCAAAACAGAAAACGGTGAAGTATACAAGTAATTCTGGGCCAGTCTAGCTAGTTCGGCCAATTAGGCCTCATCAGTGACCCTAAAATATTTTCAGTATTCCGCCTTGAAATCAGTGGTCCAAAAGGACTAAAAAATAAAACCCACACTATGATGAATGGCAGGGAAACATTTTATGGCCGCCACACATTCTCCCAGTTTTCTCTACATAATGTGGGGATTACAAAGATGCTTATTTCACATATAAGGAAAAAACCCCTAAAGAATTTCGACCCGCTTAAACCCCTCTTTTATGTAGTTTCCTACTTTACTGGAACTGAGTGTGAGGGTTGAAATTTCATAAACTCCGGAGTTGAAGCCTCAACCCCACCCCCAGTAGTTGTAATACTGACCTTCCCAAGGCGGTCGTTTTTTGGCAGTGTCTTATTTGGCTCTGTTGGTTCATGTTTCGTCTGTTTTTGCGTGTGCCTCCGTGTCACTTTCTATAGGTGACTTTAGACGGCTGCGTTCTTGGATTGTGGCATTTCCTGAGTAACCTTTTATTACTACACGTAGTTTGATTATTTTGTGTGTGTTTTTCTTTTACAGTCTGGGACGAACACAGCAAAAGAAAGCAGAACCGTAATAACTGATCAGATATTCGGACCAGGAAATTACACGGCTTCGGTTAGTACCTAAAGAATCTCAAAAGAGTGGTCATTTTAAATATACGAAATTTATGAAACAAGCTAATTTTAGAAATTTCACATGCAATAACAAGGTATCACATGTTTATTGTATACCCATTTTCCTTGCGAGTTTCTCCCAACAATAGTTTCTTCAGAAAACATTACGTCGTCGTGATAACGCATTACGAAAACACGCCTATGCAAATACATTGTAGACTTAACCGCCGAAAAAATGAAAATTTTGAGAAGAAAAATTTTGACATTTTCCTTATTTCTGCTCAAAATATAGAGTGTGGGTACTCGTTAGAACCGCCTCATCGAGTCTTATTACCCACACTCTATTTTAGAGCAGAAATAAGAAAAAAATATGGTTTACCCCTATAAACCCCAGTTTTACAATATGAACGTGGGGTTCAAGGGGGTCAAGATTAGATAGGCGTGTTTTCGTGATGATCGTAATTTTACACACGCTTCACATCGAAAATATGCAATGACGTTATGACATTACTTAGCACGTTAGTCATCCATGCGTTTGATAAAATACCTTTCATTGTGTTTGATAAAATACCTTTTATTACATGGTCCCCCGCCCATCGGGGATAGGAGAAATAGACTGGGCTGCATGATGCTTGGTTTAAATATATTTTATTACTATATCAATAACATCATTACAACACGTGACAAGTGAAGATACAATGGGATTAGAGCGATAGTTCTTCTCCCAGAGGAGATGCTGATGCTTCGACGCAGAGCTGAAACTGACCGCACATGAGATGAGTACTTCTAAACCGCTCAGAAAGTCTAAATCTGCCAAGGCAAAGTCCCCCCGTCCCTGTATATAAACCGTATTGGTTTGTTTGGACGATAGGGCTGTGAGATGTCATTTCACCTCAATGTTGGGTAAAAATCCCACAAAATTGGAAGCAACATCTCCAAAATGACCTAAATAGTGTTAACGGGCACATAAAACCACAATTGAAACAAACAAAATCTTTCATTACAGGTGTGTGTGTGAATTCGGGTTTAACGTCGCTTTCAACAATTTTTCAGTCATAACACGACGGTGTCTGGTTGCAACAGGGAGCTCAATGCTCACTTTTATTGTGCTGCCTCACTGAAGTATCAAGTCCCAGACACATTACATGATACCACACCCAGTAACATTATACTGACACTGGGTCGACCAGTCCAAGCTCTAACCCGTAAATCTGAGTGCCAAGCGAGGAGCAGCTAGTACCATTCTTAACGACTTTGGTATGTCGCGGCCCGGGATCGAACCCGTGACCTCCCGTTCCCCGGAGCGGACACTCTACCAACTGAGCTATCGGGGCCGGATTCATGTTCTGTTAGGTATACCGTACTGTAGTTTGTGTTTAGTGTGCTTTGGTACCTGTAAAACGCCTTCCCGTCAGGGGATAACTGGATTTAAAAGTTTTATTTATTACGAAAACACGCCAATACAAATACATTGTAAACTTTACCGCCCCAAAAAAGAAAAAATTTAAGATGAAAAATTGTGATTTTTTTCTTATGTCTGCCCAAAATATAGATGGTGGGTACCCGTTAGAACCGCATCATATGCTCAAAATATAGATTGTAGGTACCGTTAGAACCGCCTCATTGAGGCGGTTCTAACGAGTACCCACAATCTATATTTTAGAGCAGAAATAAGAAAAATAAGGTTTACCCCTGTAAACCCCAGTTTTACTATATAAAAGCGGGGTTCAAGGGGTCAAAACTATATAGGCGTGTTTTCGTGATGACGTACTGTTAGGTATACCGCACTGCAGTTTGTAATTTGTGTCCTTTATGCCCGTTCGGTGATAACTGGATTCAAAGTACTATTTGGGGAGGTTTTCTTTTCTTTCGGCGGTTTTGCGCGAGGAAATTCCATTTTCCAGTGTGGACCCAGTATATTTATATCCAAATATGATAATGTCGACAGATATGATGTGTCTGTACGGCAGAAACATGTCTGATAAAAAGTTGAATAATGTTTCACAGCTGGCTTGTAAGACTTTTGACTCTCCAGAATAAACGCATTCAATCCAAGTCTGCAATTTTCCAGCCAGCCATGCACGCTATGTTCTGAATAATTAGAACCGTTGGAAGCAAAGAATACACAAAGTAACCGAAAATAGCGAACTCAGTTTTACTGAGTCTGCCCATGACCAGAACTAAAATGTACAACACCGGCCACGCCCTCTAGCACCGGTTTAAGCAGGACTCTATTTTCAAAATGATTCTAGATGAACCCAATGATCCCAAAGTACCAAAAATATAATCTGCACCATGATTAATAATACCCTCCGTGTCATTACTACCCCTCACGACAAACCCCATTTTATAGAGAGAAGTGGAGTTTATAAGGATATAGGATAGTTTCCTTATTTATAATAATGGGCGCTCGTTAAAATCGCCTTGTTCAAAACGGTTCAAATGAGCATCCGCAGTTAATGTGTCTGGCGGAAATTTGAAAAAAATATGACACATTTTAGACTTGGTCCAAAAAGTGTCAAATAGACAGGAAAGACACGAGTGTGTCATCGCAAAGCTGTTGGTTCGAAGGTGTGACTATAATAGCTAAATATCGGCCCAAAGTGCCTTCTAGTTTAAGCATAACCCTAGATGGTATTTTCGTCAAAATAGAAGTAGAGGCAATGATCAGGAATCGATACAATTAACCTATAGCTCCCATCAGAGACACCAAACGGAAAGAAATACAAACATGAAGCAACAGACCACAACGGAAACATCAGCAGCGGAAAGCCAAAAGGACAGTTACTTTCCCACAAAATGGCCAAAAAACTATCCAAAATAAAATAATATAAGCGACACAACACCCAAAACAAACCATGACAAAAATAAACCGCGACAGAAGAACCGCCTTGGAACGGTCAGTGGAAACGAATTCCACTGGGGGGGTGGGGGGGGGGGGGTGGGGGGAGGGGGGGGGGCTTAAATCGATTTTACGTGGCCACAATTCTCGCCCTTACTTCCGTCGAGATTAAGACAAATAATTTCTTCAGTCCGCATGAAGGCCTCCTATCTCATCAGTGCAACATCTCCGTGAACACAAAAATCAAACAACCACAGAGATGAAACAACGGTTAGGACTCGACAGCAAGAAACAACAGAAATGCTGGAGCAAAAGAAAACCAACAGTTAGACTCAGATGGGCCCGACCAGAGACAGAGCATCAGGTACCAACCAACATAAGTCTTTCGGATAAAAATACAACTGGCCAGTGCACTATTGTGATTGAATGTAGCTTCTTTTGACTGACATGTTTTTGTCAGGAGCATCGCAGCCAGCAACGAATGGCGGACCGACGTCGGGCGACAAGGATACGACGTACTGCTTGCTACGTCGTATCGCTCTCGGCCTGCCGTCGGCCCGCTAATGCGTGCTAGCTGGGATATAATTATTTAAAGGTGGCAAGGTAACGTCTATGAACATATACATATAATTATCTGACGGATGTTTGTAAAGTCTATGAAAAGTGTTAGCAAATTTTACATTAAAATGTTTGTTTATTGGGGTACTTACTGGGATATGAGCCACGACACAGCATTTCCTACAATTAACACATGCGCCCAGCGAAGCATCAGATCAGTCTGCGAATCCATATAGTCTGACCAGAGACTTCTCTTGCTGCATGAAGCAGTGTTGGACCCTAAGCTATCCTGAGAGCGCACAACGAAGACTCAGATCAGACTGCGCGGATGCGCAGTCTGAACTAAGTCTTCGTTGGACGCACGTGTTAATTTAGGAATTGCTATGGCCCGGCTCATATGATAAAGTTTACACCCTTATCTTTACATGTGGTTCCTATTGCTCCTATTCAGTTTTAACGGTGACGCGTGTGAGTGAGTGAGTATTTGGGTTTTACGTCCCACCAACAGCTAAGGTCATACGGAGACGGGACCTCGGTTTAAAGACTCATCCAAAAGTGTGGTGAAGCCTGGGATCGATCCTGCGGCCCCTGGTTTACAAGGCGAGTAGCGTAACCACTACACCACGAAGGCTTCTATTTTAACGGTGACGCAAATTCCCTTTAGTATACGGGTTAACAAATCAAAAGAATAACATTGTTTGGCGGTCTGCACAGTAAAAACTTCTTTTTTTCCATTCCACAGAATCAAGAAGGGCAGTTGTCAGTTTCTGGCAAAAGAATGTGTGCACTGTACTGGTTAACCGCTTACGTATATGCCTGCCCAGGAAAATTGTGGATAGGTAAACTGACCGGCTCAAAAATGATCTAAAATAGTGTTGACTGGCCCGATAAACTCAATACAAACAAACAAACATCATTGTTCCACTTTCTCTATTTAAGGTGGACGCAAAATGCGCTGGTGATTATGAAGACCTTCTTGGTGTTACAACAGACTGTCCTTTGATGGACAAGATGCAGTCAAATACTTTAGATGGTACGTTTTAGCTCACCTGAGCCGAAGGATCCGGGGAGCTATTGTGATCACTAATCTTTGTTGTCGTCGTCTCGTCCCTATGTCTTTAAACAACATTTTCTCCTAAACGACTGAAGGGTTTCTAACCAAACTTGGAACAAATGATGTTTCGGTGGTCCTCTTTCACAGTATATTAAAGAATTCCATTCCATGCAGAACAATGATGCCATGGCAGCAAAAAGGGAAAAATCAGTAAGAACCTTAAAAACCTATTCTGAAAGCAGAAGGCGCAGGTGTATGATATTTGATATGCAGCTTCGTCCATGAGACCCCAACCAAGAAGGTTCGAATTATGGCCCTGTGGTCATAAACGCCTCGCCAAGGGGTCACTTGCATTACACTTTCAAAACCAGCTTGTCTGAAACTAACGGGCCCAGGCCTTGGATATTAATTGTACATAGCCTTGGATATTTATAGTACATAGGTTCATCAAGTGGACTTGTACCAAATTTGTTCAAGTTGTGGCCCTGGGGCGGAAATGGCCCTATCTATGGGCCACTTGTTTTAGATAGACTTATATTGAAAAAAGCACTTTAAAAATCATCTTGTCGGAAACTAGCATGCTCAGACCTTTGGTATTGAGTAGAAAGCTTCATCTAGTGGACCCCTTCAAAGATTGTTCAAATTGTAGCCCTGGGGTCAAAATGGCCCCGCTACGAGGATCACTTGTTTTACAAAATCTTATATAGTAAGGCTCCTTTAAAAATCTTTATGTCTGAGATTAGAAACCCAAGGTATTTGAAATTTGGTATATAGCTTCGTCTAGGGACTTCTACAAAGATTGTTCAAATTATGGCCCTTGGATAAAAAAGTGTTTTACAGAGACTTATTTTCACGTTTGGAGAAAAACCTTAAAACCTATTTTTATATCAGGGTAACATGTCCATGTTATGAACTCCCGGTAAATCCCACTTTATATAGAATGAAGCGAGGGTTACAGATGATAAATTATTTTCTTCATTTCTGCACCAAAACATAAGTTCCGGACGCTGCGCATTTAACGAGCACTCGCATTTTATATTTTGACTGGAAATAAACAAGACGCCCATGGGCCACCATCACGAAAACATGCTTATATAATTTTGACCCCATTGAACCCCACTTTTATATAGTAAAACTGGGGTTTCCGGGGATATACCTTATTTTTCGATGAGGCAGTTCTAACGAGTGCTCACAATCTATATTTTGAGCAGAAATAAGAAAAATCGCACAATTTGTTATCTTAAATTTTCGGCGAAAAAAGGTGGCAATGTATTTGTATAGGCGCGTTTGCGTAATGCTACGCTCGCAATAGGTCATGTGGTTTATACCATATACTAACAAGACGCCCATCTTAGTCGTGTGATAATAATCCTAGAATAACTTTTCATTGCCTCATTCCATAGAGAATTTTCATGTGATTTGCTTTCAATCAGCAGATCAGTTTTAATTGAAAAGAAGATAAAAATACTGAATCTGAGCCATCCAAAACAAAAGTCAGTAATGACCTTGACCTTTGGAATTGATTAACTTCCATTCAGCTGATTGTATATGATATTTCTGATGCGGCAGGCTGTCATGCGATCATAAAATCCACTGTTGATTATTCAAACAAATTTGGTAGGGCCCAATTTCCTGATGCATACATACCAAGTTTCAAAATCATCGGCCATTTGGTTCCTGAGAAGACAACTTTTATTTTTTTTACAATATATGAACATGGTGGTCATATTGGTCATGTGATCCAGACCCTCACGTAGCCATAAAGGCTCAATATGTAACTTGGTTTCAATCAACCCACCGGTTCAAGTGGAGAAGATAAAAAAGTGAATCTGAGGCTCCAGGACAAAAGTCAGTAAATGACCATGACATTTGGAATTCTTATACTTCCATTCAGATGATTGCAAATATCATTTCTGATGCCACAGGCTCCAGGCAATCAGAAATATCCACTGTTACGCCTTTCTTCCATACAAATGTCTAAGTGACAAAATTTCACCTTGCCATAAAATAGGCTAAGGTCAACCAAAGGTCATCATTTGAACAAACTTGGAAGGGCCCACGTTTCCGATGCTGCATACCAAAATTCAAGGTCATCGGCCGTTTGGTTCCTGAGAGTGAGTGAGTGAGTGAATTTTAGTTTTACGTCCCACCAACAGCTAAGGTTATACGGAGACGGGACCTCGGTTTAAAGACTCATCCGAAAGTCTGGAGAAGCCCGGGATCGATCCTGCGATCCCTGGTTTACAAGGCGAGTAGCGTATCCACTGTACCACGGAGGCTTCTTTTGGTTCCTGAGAAGGTTTTTACCAAATATGGGTATGGCGGCCATATTAGTCCTGTGCCAAGTCTTCATGAACAAAATTTTATTCCCCGCTTCCTATAGAGGCTCCACATGTAATCTGGTTTCAATCAACCCAGCAGTTTAAGTGAAGAAGAAGATAAAAATACTGAATCGGAGCCATCCAGGGCAAAGGTCAGTAAATGACCTTGACCCTTGATATTGATAAACTTCCTTTCTGCTGATTGCAAATATCATTTCTGATGCCACAAGCTATCATGCAATAAGAAAAATCCAATGTTTTGCCTTTTTTCCATACAAATGTCTAAGTGATCAAATTTGACCTTGCCGTAAAACAGGTCCAGGTCAACCAAAGGTTATCATTTGAACACTCTTTGTAGGGCCTGAGTCCCCGATGCTGCATACTAAGTTTTAAGGTCATCGGCCTTTCGGTTCCTGAGAAGATTTTTAAAGGTGTTTACCATATATGGGCATGGCGGCCATGTTGGTCATGTGACACAGTCCTCACGAACAAACGTTCGTTCCCCCTTCCCATAGAGGCTCCACATATAATTTGGTTTCTCTTGAAAATTTGTGATGTATTTCTTAGCCTATTTTGGTCTGAGTAACCCTCTGATGAAGTTTCAAATAAATAGGCTTCTAGTTTATCAACTTGCGATTTCTCGACAGTGTGCACTACATTTCCTCTTAACTTAATAGAAGATTGTTTTTTTTGGTTTGGTTTAACATTCACCGTGAGAAAACGGAACATTTTTTTTGTTTCTTCAAAGAAGGCTCTTGGTCCGAAATTTTGAATACTTCACAATTTTCAATGGTAATCGAGCTTCCTTTACTTCTGACGTTTATAAAAAATATAATTTATAGTCCTGTCAGAGACTTTGCGACAATATCTTTAATAGATTATGATCTAACTAAACTATGTAGATAAATGTTGCGTTCCGATGGGAATTAATTGTGTTTGCCTTATTGCAGTTTGTTTTCTAGTTTGCTGTGAGAGAAACTTCATGAGATTTTATTCATTTGAAAATTAATCTGACTTTTACATGTACATGTGAAAAAGAGAACTAGATTTTAATCGATTCCTGATCATTGCCTCTACTTCTATTTTATTTATTGCGGTGTTCAGTTCTAACTCTAGTATGTGGACTATTTTCTTAATATTGATAACCCTCATTCAGAACAAATGGTTAAGAATACATATCCTGCCGAACTTCAGTTAAATAACGCTAAGCATCACATACCGAGGCACCGGGTTTGGATTTGAGTTGATCAAAATATAATGCAATTGTTTTTTTACAAACATTTATGATAAACGGAATGATTTTGATCTTGTTAAATTTAATTTCTCGTTCCGCTTTGGTGATGTTCCTCGGCGTCCTTTTTTTAGGGATTATATATGTCAACTGTTTACTTTATGCTACAGCGTTTTCACATGTACATGTAAATTATTTCAATAATCGAAACACATTCTTGACTGCCAAGCTCTTAAAACAATGCTATTGCTATCATGAACCTACTGAAGCGCATCACGAAAACCTGCCTATATAATTCTATCCCCTTGAACCCCACTTTAATAAAAATAGTAAAACTGGGGTTTACAGGGGAAAAGTGTACCCGCAATCTACATTTTGAGCAGAAATAAGAAAAATATGACAATTTTCCATCCTAAACGTCCAGTGTGTTTTTTTTTCGGCGAAAAAATTACAATGTATTTGTATAGGCGTGTAAAAAGTCTCGCCGTGCTTCATCATAGTGCAGATTATATTTTCTTTTCATTTGGGTTCATTGTGCCCATCCTGGTTATATTGAAAATTTTATGCCGCTCAAGCCGGCGCTAGGTGGCGTATGCGGCCTTGCAAACTACATTGCTGTATATGAAGAGACTCAATAAAACCGAGTCTCCGATTTTCGTTCTTTTATGTGT
The DNA here is from genome assembly GCA_963580285.1 of Lucinisca nassula. Classification (NCBI taxonomy): domain Eukaryota; kingdom Metazoa; phylum Mollusca; class Bivalvia; order Lucinida; family Lucinidae; genus Lucinisca; species Lucinisca nassula. The sequence continues at coordinate 31,835,813 of OY757016.1, forward strand.
TCTTTGTTTCCAAAGGCAGCTTTTTTGCTTTTTATTTTACCTCAGTACAGCTGTTGTTAAGTGCCGTGTGGCGACTGTAAAAAGTGTCCCCTTGCTTCATCATAGTGCAAATTATATTTTCTTTTCCTTTGGTGTCGTTGAGCCCATCCTGGTTATATTGAAAATCGAATACCGCTCAAGCCGGCGCTAAGGGATGTATGTAGCTTTGCAAACTGCATTGCTGTATATGAAGCGACTCAATAAAACCGAGTTTCCGATTTTCGTTCTTTCATGTGTTCTTTGTTTCCAAATGCAACCTTTTAGCTTTTAATTCAGACACAAGGTAATGTTGGTTGGTGCCTGATGCTCCGTCTCTGGTCGGGCCCATCGGAGTCTAACTGTTGGTTTTCTTTTGCTCCAGACTTTCAGTGGTTTCTTGCTGTCGAGTCCTCACCATTGTCTCACCTTTGTGGTTCTTTGATTATTTGTGTTCACGGAGATATTGCACTGATGAGTTAGGAGGCCTTCATGCGGACTGAACAAATTATTTGTCTAAATCGCGACGGAAGTAAGGGCGAGGATTGTGGCCACGTAAAATCGATTTAAGCCACCCCAGTGGAAAAAATTTCCACTGACCGTTCCAAGGCGGTTCTTCTGTGGCGATTTATTTATGTTGTTGTTTGTTACTTACTGTGTGTATCACTTGTGTTTTTTTATTTTGGATGGCCATATGGCCATTTTGTGGGAAAGTAACTGTCCTTATGGCCTTCATTTGTTTAGGTTTCCATTATGGTCTGGTCGCTTAATGTTTGTATTTCTTTCATTTTGGTGTCTTTGATGGGTGGAGTAAGTTAATTGTATCGATTCCTGATCTTTGTTTTACTTCTACTTTACAATGAAGTCCTCAACCGAAAGCTTCTTTAAGTTGGTTGAGGCCTGATGATGTATTTCGCTTGACCCGCCGTGGTTTAACTGGTGGTTTCCGTTAACTCTGGGGTAACGATTTTGCTCCATCTCAGTAACGGGACTTGATTTATATATGTGTCTTTGATGATGCATTGATTGGCACATTGATGCATGTTGGGAATTACACTTGAACATAGGGCTAAGATTTGCCGGTAGTAAAAGGTCTTTAAGCCCACACCCACCCACACCCTCTCCCCCATTCCCCGATAGCTTGTGCTGCCGACCGTCCAAAGGCGATTGTGATATTGTTCTTTTTATTTAATTCAACAAAAAACAGTTCTGTGTTTTTGTACTTTATTAAGCATTTTTGTTTGTTTGTTTCTTTGAATCGAGGTTTAACGGTACGGTCAGCACTATATAGGTCATTCTGTGGGATATTTTCCCGACATTTAGATAAAATGACATCCCAAGCCCTGCCGCCCAATGAAACCGATATGGTGTATATGCATGGACGGTCCGATTCGCAGCACTCTGTTTGGGCAGACTTAGACCTCCTAAGCGGTTCCAGTACTCCTGTGCGGTTGGTTTCACCTCTGCGAGGAAGCATCATGCAGCCCAATGCATTTCTCCAAGCTCCGATGGGCGGGGTGCTTTTAGCAGTCTAATAACGCCGTTAATGTAAGCTTTTAAGTGTCTGCTGTTGTTGTGTTCATTTCCTGTTAGTTCTTGTGCTTTCAGTCTGCTTTGTATTTTGATAGCGGCTCTCCTTGGATTTTTCTTTTTTTCCTGTTCCAGTACTTGTCTCAGTAAGACGGTTTTAAAGAGTACCCATAATGAATGTTTTAAGCCAAAATAAGGAAAATAAATAAGACCCTTGTAAACCTTAATTTTCTCTATACAGTGGAACTTCAGTGACCCAAACCCCTTTCGAACCTGAACAATCTGTTCGAGACAGGGGTAGTTCTGAGGGTAATTTCCAAGAGGTACATGTATAACGGGAACAGTTTTGGGACTTTTTTCCGATGTTCTATCATGTAAATGTATACTGTGTGTACCCATTAGAATCGCCTCATTGAGGCGATTCTAATGAGTGCAAACAGCTTACATTTGCAAGACATAAAACGAAAATGTCCTAAATGTTCCCCCAATATTTCTTATGTGGAGAAATTCACAAAGGACTGTAGACCGGGTTCGTCTCAGCCATGGTAAACAAGCCATCGGTGTTCGAGCCACTGTAGAAAGAAATGCTTACATGTCTAATCATTGCCCGGACTTGTTAATGTGCTAGTTTGAAAACATCGTGGTATGAAATTCTGTATATTATCGCTGTTGCAGTAACGCCGTATCCACAGTCTACGTCACACACGAAGTTGCCTGTGAACCTGTCTGTCCTGGCCGGGGTCTTAGCCGTTGTAGTTTGTTCGGGTATAGTAGCTATGTGTATGTTTTGCATTATGAAGTGTAGCAGCAGGAAAAGGGACACTACAAACGGTAAATTGCTTGTGATATTCTTTGACCATCACGTGTTACATTCTAGGTGACGCCCGAAACGACAACTTTGTCGATTTTCTCAAACAAAATTTAAATAATGCTTTTTATCATATGACGTCGTTGATAAACAGTGGATAACGTCGTGTAATAAAAATCGAATGACCACACGTGTAATAACACTTTGGCGGGATTAAGTAACGTCATGACGACGTTCTTCATGTCAACCATAGATTTTTTAGGAAATATTGACAAATGTATAGGCGATAAAATCCAATTTAAAATGGTCATATGATAAACACAATCTTACACTCGTGGTCATTTCATATGATATTTATGAAACTCGCCGAAGGCTCGTTTCATAAATATCATATGAAATGACCACGAGTGTAAGATCCTCTATAACGTTTGTTTTCGTCGAATGTAGACCCATACACAAACGAATGACAACTCGTATAAAAATGACTCGCCATTGTAATTGTAAATTCGGACTATTTGTAGTAATAGGTTTAACACACACATAGATGCTGATGCCAGTGGGAAAGCCTTGCTTAGTAAGAAGGTCTACGCAGTAGACAGCTCATAATGATCGTTTTAGAAAAACTAAGCAAAACAAGATGTGTTTGTGAAACACTGATGCCCCCGGACAGCGCATGTTAAATATGAAAGCAGTATCACTAAGCAATCGAAAGGTATGGCCAATGTTCAAGTCTTAAAAAAGTAGGTCAAAGCCACAAGGTAAAAACTAATGGGATCGTTGGAAATGTGTAATGATATGGAATGCACATGTGAAATGTAAAAGCCCTATCAATTACAAATCGAAAGTTATGGCCAATGTTAAACTTTTTAAAAAGTAGGTCAAGGTCACGAGGTAAAAATTATGGCACCACTGGAAATGTCTTGTAAAAACAAATGTACATGTGAAAAAAGGAAAGCCCTATCACTTCCCAATCGAAAGTTAGTGACTATGTTAAAGTTTTTAAAAAGTAAGTCAAATGTCAAGGAAAAGGTCACGAGGTCAAAACGTATTTTACCACTAGAACGGTCGTGTGACAAGGCATGCACATGTGAAATTTGAATTACCTACCACTTACCAATCGAATGTTATGGCCAATGTTAAAGTTTTTTAAAAAGTAGGTCAAATGTCAAGGTCAAGGTCACAAGATAAAACGTTATGGTACCACTAGAAGGAGCTTGTGATAAGGAATGCACGTTTGAAATATGAAAGCCATATCACTTAACAGTCGAAAGTTATGGCCAATGATAAAGTTTTTTGAAAGGAGATCAGATGTCAAGGTCACGAGATCAAAAATTATGGTACCACTAGAAAGGGCTTGTGACAAGGAATGCACGTCTAAAATATGAAAGCCCTACCACTTACCAATCGAAAGTTATGGCCTATGTTAAAGTTTTTAAAAAGGAGGTCAAAAGTAGGTCAAATGTCAAAGTCAAGGTCAGGAGGTCAAACTTGATGGTACCTCTTGAAAGGTCTTGTGATAAGGAATGCACGTGTGAAATATGAAAGCCCTATCAGTTACCATTCAAACGTTATGCCCAATGTTAAGGTTTTTGCGGACAGACAAACAAACAAACAGAGACCCAGAGAAACAAACGGAGAGACAGACAGACAGACCAAAAACAATATGCCCCCGAATCTTTGATTCCGGGGGCATAACAACAGTTAGGTTATTGGCCCTGTTAGCAGTAGATTGATGTCTGTTCTTTTAATTCCATGAATTCGATCTTTTATGTCAATCGACCAACGTAGTGGGAACGGAAATTCTACCGTTAGATTATCTGGTTCCATGAGGACTATGAAAAGATTGCGGGAGAAAGCTGATTGATCCTATGCATACTATCTAACATTTTCTTATCATATTGTTCATTTTTATCTATTTGCAAAACTTCGGTGAACGGCTTGCAATGGACAATCTATTGTCTTTTACGGGTAACAAATAATAAAAAAAATAATTGATTGACTGTTTGGTGTTGTACCACCCCAATAAATAAATAAATAAATAAATAAATAAATAAATAGATAAATAAATTGCATTATGATTTTGCAATAAGAGTGGAGAATTGTATCATTTATTCAGTAAGGCATTTAATGATGTTTTCAATGAAGGCGTTTGTTTGGTATCCACTAACGTTGCCGGTCAACGCGAGTAAAGTTTCTTGGTGACGCCATTTACATATTCTTGACCATCAAAAAAAAAAGAAGGCTCTGGCCCAGAAAAACTTGAACACTTCACAATTTTCAATAATGACAATAGAGACAATGCTTCTGAAGAATAACCTTTTTAGAGACCATATTAGTCTTAAATTCAACTGATCTTTACCATTATCATGCTGAACTTGACATCCCCTACCTTTGCGAACTAAAAGAAGCCACCTCACCTGGATCAGGATCTACATTGTTTGAACGAATACATTTTATCAAGTAATTTGATTGGATGGTAGTCAGAAAGGTATGTGGCAAAATTTAACAGGTGAAAGTTTACTGTATATCCTAACTCGTTTAGAAGTTGAAGCTAAGCTATAGTCTCTCACAGTAATATATGGTTAGAATACAAGAGGAGTGGCTACCTGTATGCAGATACGAACTTGTGTACTCATTACAAACGTATAAATATAGACGTAGAAGACGTAGAAGAAGAAGAAGAAGAAGAAGAAGAAGAAGAAGAAGAAGAAGAAGAACAGAAGAACTGTTTGCGTCTAGGATATACGCAAAGAAAAACTGTTTGTGTCTAGGATATACGCAACACTAGTTTAGCATAGTTTACCACTTTGCCACGGGGGACCGCACTTAGAATTTGCAAATTCTTTCCTGTAAGAGTGGTCTCCATTTGGTAGACGGAGTTATTATTTCTAGTATTTTCTTTGGTTTGCATACAAATGCTTTTCTTCTAGCTACGCCCCTGAATTATACATAATGAGTTTGTATGTACATTCTATTCAATTATATAGATATTGAAATGATTGCTCTGAATTCAGTCACCCAAAGTCGTCACCAGGACTCTACAACCATGGAATCAGAAGCGATGTCGAGTAAACAGGGTATTTCTAGTGCGTCCGTATCTCCAGCAATGGACGAAACATCGAGGACAACATCTACAAAATGTGTTGCATATGACAGAAAATATAAATGGACGCAGTCCTGTAATCACAAAACAGAGCAAAGGATTTTGGAAATGGCATCGCGAAATTCTGACAAAATGCTCTTGTACCACCCAGACAATCAGACTCACACTGACACAGTGGCTGCGCTATGTAGCGTTATGTGGGAATCTTGTGGCATTAATCTTCTTACTGACTCCACCAAGAACTGGCGGGACTTTGGAGAGTCGGCAGGGAAAGAGTTCACAGAAATTGTTATAATCTTGTCAGGTGGGCTGCTTGAGTTGTGTAAAGCATATGAAGATAAAACTCAAGGCATTGAAAACAAATTTGACGCTTTAAGAAAAGTTCGGCATTATGGATATACGCCTTGCGTGGCTATGAAGAAATTGCAGACATTGATTCAAGACAATCCTGATAGGTGTCAGTTTTCCGTTCATTTCGTTTCGTTCGAAAGTGACGATAACTTTTTGGAAGAGTTTATGAATATTTATGACTTCTTGAAGCGGACGGAAAACTGCTTTAGCTATAATCTCCTCGTAAGTGTAAACGATTTAGGTGTACATAAATTTCAAGGTCATAGCTTTAAGCAACTGGCACTGCGATTACGAGGAAGAACAATGAATTAACCATTCATCTCTTGTCCCGAAGTTGTACCATACCATGTGACGTAGTGTATTCTTTCATACCGCAGAAACGGTTACTTTTCTTATAAGAATCTCGTTTTTTCTCTCTAACTAATGACCCCGACATAGGTTGTGGGTGCGCCATAGGTTGCGGGTGCAACATAGATTGCGGTTGCTTGTTAGAACCACTTCACTGGGCGGTTCTTATGAGTACCCACAACCTATGCCTTGAATCAGAATAAAAGAAAATAACAATACCCCAGTTTTCTCTATATAAACTAAAAGTGACGTTTCATCACGAAAACAGGCCAATATAATTCTGACCCCCTTGAACCTCACTTTTATATAGGAGAACCTTATTTTAGCTCACCTGAGCCGAAGGCTCAGGGTGAGATATTGTGATCGATCACCGTCCGTCCGTCCGTCCGTCCGTCCGTTCACAATTTCTTTAAACAACATCTCATCCTAAACCACTGAACAGATTTTGACAAAACTTGGTAGAAATGATCCTTAGGTGGTCCTCTCCAGAATTTGTTCAAATAATTCAATTCCATGCAGAACTCTGGTTGCCATGGCAACGAAAAGGGGAAAATAAGAGAAAACCTTTAAAAATCTTCTTATATGAAACCAGAAGGCCCGGGTCTTTGATATTTGGTATGAAGCTTCTTCTAATGGACCTCTTCCAAGATTGTTCAAATTATAGCCCTGGGGCCAAAAATGCCCCCGCGCTCGGGCCCACCGGTTTTACATAGGCTTATATAGAGAAAACCTTTAAAAATCTTCTTGTCTGAAACCAGAAGGCCCAGGTCTTTGATATTTGGTATGAAGCTTCATCTTGTGGACCTCTACCACCATTATTAAGATTATAGCCCTGGGGCCAAAAATAACCCCGCGCCGGGGCCAACCGGTTTTACATAGGCTTATATAGGGAAAACCTTAAAAAATCTTCTTGTCTGAAAACAGAAGGCCAAGACCTTTGATATTTGGTATGAATCTTCATCTAGTGGACTTCGACGAAGATTGTTCAATTTATGGCCCTGGGGCCAAAAATGCCCCCGCGCCGGGGCCCACTTGTTTTACAAAGGCTTATATAGGGAAAACCTTTAAAAACCTTCTTGTATGAAACCAGAGGGCCCAGGTCTTTGATATTTGGTATGAAGCTTCTTCTAATGGATCTCTACCTAGATTGCTCAAATTATAGCCCTGGGGCCAAAAATGCACCCGCGCTGGTGCCAACAGGTTTTACATATGCATATATACGGAAAACATTTAAAAAATTCTTGTCTGAAACCAGAAGGCCCAGGTCTTGGATATTTGGTATGAAGCTTCATCTTGTGGACCTCTACCAAGATTGTACAAATTATAGTCCTAGGGCCAAAAAACCCGCACCAGGGCCCACTCGTTTTACATAGGCTTATAAAGGGAAAACCTTAAAAAATCTTCTTGTCTGAAACCAGAAGGCCCAGGCCTGTGATATTTGGTATGAAGCTTTATCTAGTAGACCTCGACCAGTTTTGTTCCAATTATGGCCCTGAGGCTAAAAATGCCCCCCGCGCCGGGCCCACTGGTTTTACATAGGCTTATATAGGGAAAACCTTCAAAAGTCTTCTTGTTTGAAACCAGAAGGCCCATTTCTTTGATATTTGGTATGAAGCTTCATCTAGTGGACATCTAGCAAGATTGTTCAAATTATATCTCTGGGGCAAAAATGGCCCCCAACCCCCGCCAGAGCCCACCGGTTTTACAGAAGCTTATATAGAGAAAACCTTTAAAAACCTTCTTGTCTGAAACCAGAAGGCCCAGGTCTTTTGTGTTTGGTATGAAGCTTCATCTAGGTGACTTCTACCAAGATTGTTCAAATTATAGCCCTGGGGCCAAAAAATGCCCCTGCGCAAAGGCCGACTGGTTTTACATAGGCTTATTTGGGGAAAATCATTAAAAATCTTCTTTTCTGAAACCAGAAGGCCCAGGTGTTTGCTAGTTAGTGTGAAGCTTAATCTAGTGGACCTCTACCAATATTGTTCAAATTATAGCCCAGGGACCAAAAATGCCCCCATGGTGGGGCTCACTAATTTGACATAGGCCTATATAGGGAAAACCTTTGAAATCTTCTTATCTGGAACCAGAAGGCGCATGTCTTTGATATTTGGTTTGAAGCTTCATCTGGTGAACCTTTACCAAGATTGTTCGAATTATAGCCCTGGGGTCAAAATGCCCCTGCTCCGGGGTCTACGGAGATTGTTCAAATTATAGACCTGGGGCCAAAAATTGCCCCACCCTGGTACCCATATGTTTATCTCTTACCTCAGGTGAGCGAATTAGGACCATCATGGTCCTCTTGTTTCTAATTTCTGCTTTAAATATATAGAATGTGGGTACTCGTTAGAACCGCTTCATCGAGGCGGTTCTAACGTGCACACACAATCTATATTTTGAGCAGAAATAAGAAAAATATTGTAATTTTTCTATCTTAAAAGTTTCGTTTTTTTCTGCGGTGAAATTTACAATGTATTTGTATAGGCGTGTTTTCGTAATGATGGGGATGTTCGTTACAGGAACTTGTTAACGTGATACAATAGGGTTATTCTTTGGAAGCAAGGAATACGCCACAAAACTGATACTTACATGTATGAAATGTACCAGGTTTACTTGGCCATACTAGCTAGTTTCAGCTAATTAGGCATCATCAGCCACCCTCACATATATTCAAAATTCCGCAATGGCTTCAATGATCTCGAGGGAATTGAGCATTTTAAGTACACTATTATGAAGACCTGGGAGAGGTATAATAATAGAAGTGAAGGCAATTACCAGGTGTCGATACAACAACCCAACACCTCCCATCACAGACACCAAAGGGAAAGAAACGCGAAGATCAAACAACTAGACCCCATTAAAAATCACAAGTGAAAAGCCAAAAGAATAGTTACTTTCCAACACAATGGCCAAACGGCTATCATAAATAAAAAAGATATAAGCAATACCTACATGCAATGACAAACTATATAAACCGCGACAGAATAACCGCCTTGGAACAGTCAATAAAAAGTATTACACTGTGGGATGGGGGACATCTTACATAAGGCTGACAAGATTAATCGAATACTCGATTAATCGATCGATAAATTCCACAAAAATGATTATGATTTCTGATTTGCTTTTAATCGGTTACTTGATAGGTACAATTTACTACCCAAAGTCATGCCTAAAATAGCCGGATGTGTGGCAAACAGTGCAGTCCCTGATGAGACGCCGCATTATGCGGCGTCTCATCTGGATCTACACTGTTTGCTCAGGCCTGTCTGTTCAAATATACATATGGTAAAGTGCAACATATGATAAGAGTCATGCTTAGACAGAAAGTCAGACAGGTAAAATCATGACAAAAACCTTAGCGATTACTAATCGATTATAGATTGCAATGACAGGACTGATAATCGATTATCTTTTCAGCTCCGATTAGCCAGCTCTAGTCTTATATCGATTTTACGTGGCTACAATCCTAGCTCCTTGTTCTGTCGCGATTTAGACAAATAATTTGTTCAGTCCACATGAAGGCGATCTTCGTCTCCGAGAGCATAAAAATCTGATAAAAGTCTTTTCAAGCTCAATGCAGTACGAGAGATATTATTTTCTGCTGATCTGGGCAAAATTTATGGGACCTCTTCTTTGTTGTAAAGGTATCTGTTTTGATTTCCAGGACTTAAAATTTTATTGATCACTGATGAGGCTGACATTAACTAATTAGCCGAAACTTGCTAGTTTGGTACAGCATACTTGGTCTTGATATTCATTATTGTGTGTGCATTCTTTTGTTTGTTTACAAATGCAACCTGCGTTGCTTAAATCTTTCATTTAGAGGCTGTCATTTTCAAAGTATTATTTTCGCTGAAAAACACACACACACACACACACACACACACACACACCCACACACACACACAACAAAAAGCAGCAGACAACTCGCATGTAATGCCAAGCCTTATTTTTGCTGAAAATAATGAAACAAAATAGATTTTTCTATGCTCTAGAATTCATTGGAGAGTTTGAGGGGTTAAATCACAAGACGTATCTGCGGGCCTGAAAATGATTAGGCCAAAATTGGCCGAAACTATCTAGTCTGGCCTAGAAAAACTGAACACTTCACAGTTTTCAGCTCTCTATTGCAGTCCTTGCTTTCAAAGGAATAAATTTTAATAACCTTGAAACAGACATGTTTATTCAGATATTTCTAGTTTTGCTGATTTTTCCAAGTTCTTGACAACTAGTGATATATGTGCCAGTAGAACTCTTTGTCCGTCCATTATACATGTAACCAACACGTTTCTTATACTAACCTATAAGATACATAAACCCACAGTTAGTGTGCCATTCAGCAAGTGCATTGCCTTGCCTTGTAAGTTCATCAAAATACATAGAACGCATGTGTTGGCATGCGTGTGCAGGCGTGTGTGTGCGTGTGTGTATTTCTTTCATTTGCAATTGTTATGCCATTGATTTCGCTATTGCCTTTTGCAATGACTCATTGAAGAAATAAATAATATAAGTGAGACAATTAATCACATCACGAAACACGCAAGACAAGGTACTTTTATCTTATTTATCATATGACGTCGCGTCTGAGAGTGTAATAACGCCATGTAATATTTTCGATAATCCACTAGTGGATTAAATATGCAAATTAGGTAGATACGTTCCGTTACGTTACATGTACGACGTTCTTAACGACATCGCGTTTACTAATGGCGGAATATTGACATTTTTGTAAACAATCGTGAATAAAATGCGTTTTAAATGTCATATGATATATAGAATCTTGCATTCGTGCTCATGTATTATTGAATTTATTAAACTCGTTGAGGAAAAGTGATAAAATGCTCGGCAAAGCCTCGCATTTTATCCCTTTTCCTCAACTCGTTTAATAAATTCAATAATACATGAACACTCATGTAAGATCCTCTATATAGACAATGAAAAGATTTTGTCAGAGGTATGTTTTATTCTAATTTCCTCTGAAAATATAGATTTTGGATGCTCGTTAGAATCGTCATATAAATGAGCCCCGCCAAGCGAATTTGGGTCTTCGAGCATTCCGTCATGACAAATGTTAACTGCGCATGCCCAGCCATTCAGAGGGGCCAGAGATATGGCTTTCTGTCTGAAGGTTCCTCTTGATTCACTGCTTGTATGAGCGAGCAGCGAAGGTTCTGGCGAGACTGCGCGGATGCGCAGGCTCGCCTGAACCTTCGCTGCTCGCATAGGCGATAAATACCAAAATCGCTTGACGGGGCCCATTAATGACATTTGTGAAAATATATAAGACATTGTGAAAAATAACATGACAGTTGCAGCCCGTATTACATTTTTTGGATTTGTTTATGTATAAATAAAAAGAAAATTTACTTATGAAAACGTCAGAATTTTTACGAATGCTCTTTGCACTCGTGAAGATTCAATAAACTCGATAAAATATGTTTGGTATTCACCTCAAAAAAGTAACTATCCTCTGTTTCACTAATGGCTTTGTATATTGCATGTTTAGATGGAAAATATAGCGGAAATCCTCAATTCTGCTTTTAAAAACATATTTAAAAGGTTAGTTATTCTTTCTGTGTGTTGTCTACCACCTTCGTGACTATTCAAAGACCACTTTTACGAACAGTTCCAGAGGTGTATAACATAGTGACTGTTTTCGCAGCCTGATCTGGATCTACACTTGTCAAGTAGGGATATGTCCATCAGGGTCTACACTGCATTATGATCATGCTATTATCTTAATATTGTTGTAGGGCAGTAATTTCATGTGATGAAAGAACCTTTATATGCATGCTTTATAATGATAGGAGTATATTGGCTAGATTTTAACAGTTAAAACTTTTTCTAAAATATCTAACATAAAATGTATGTATAATGGTACAGAAGCAAGTCAGAATTAACTATGCAAACCTCATGTGATGCTTAAGTGTAAGAATTTGTTAATAAACAGGGTTTGAAATGTATTACTGAAATTGACAGGAAATGCCATAATATATTAGCATTTATCATATGACGTCGCGTCTGAGAGTGTAATAACGCAATGTAATATTTTCGATAATCCGCTAGTGGATTAAATATGCAAATTAGATAGATACGCCCCCTAACTTTACGACGTCGTGTTTATTAATGGCGGAATGTTGACATTTTTGTAAACAATCATGAATAAAATGCTTTTTAAATGTCATATGATAAATAGAATCTTGCATTCGTGCTCATGTATTATTGAATTTATTAAACGAGTTGAGGAAAAGGGATAAAATTCTCAGCTGGAGCCGACATCGAAATGAAATGTCATCTCAAGCCCTGTCGCCCAATGAAACCAATAGAGTTTTTAAGCATGGACGGTCTGACTCGCACAGCTTTAACTGGGCAGGCTTTGATTGTGTGTATCGCTTAAATTATTTTGTTTTAGATAGCCAGTTGGTCATTTTGTTGGAAAGTGACTTTCCTTTTGGCTTTCCGCTATTGTTGTTTCCATTAGGGTCTAGTGGTTTCATGTTTGTGTTTCTTTTCCCTTGGTGTCTCTGATGGGAGCTGTGGGTTAATTGTATCGAAACCTGGTCATTGCCATTTACTTCTATTTAGATCCTCTAAGCGGTTTACCAGTACACGTGTGCGGTCGATTTCAGCTCTGCGTTAATGTATCATGCATCCCATCTATTTCTTCAATGCCCGATGGGTGGGGTTCGAACGTCGTGTGTGATGCGTAAGATCTGGAAACCTTGCAAGAGACGTGATAATGTGCGGCAGGTCAAGTGATAAAATGTTTATTATATAAACCTTTTTATTGCTTCCAGCAAAGTCATTTTTTCGGCGTAAATAGGTCGAACGTGATCGATTTGGAGGCGGTGGGTTGATGGTGTGGGCTGGCATATCTTCTGGTCATAGAACGCTCCTTGTATTCATTGATGGATCTTTGACGGCTCAGCGTTACGTTGACGTCGTTTTACTACCGGTTGTTGTTCCATATGTATGACAGAACAACGTTACGTTTCAACAGGATAACGCTCGTGCGTATGTAGCAAGTCGCAGCATGGCGTTTCTTCAGCAGAGCAACGTTGACGTGATGCACTGGCCTCCGTATAGTCCAACTCTCTCTCCTATAGAACATTTGTGGGACGTCTTGGATAGGCGCGTACGTAACCGCCCCAAGCCGCCAACAATGCGTCAAGCCTTGCGTCTCGCGCTCATACTGACTGGAGTAGAATGCTATTCCCCAGGCAGAGATCAATCGTTTAATCCTGTCTATGACCAGGCGTGTGCGTGCAGGACTGAATGCAAACGGAGGACATACTCGCTATTAACTGCTTATGTTTTGAACTGGTGAAATGACTACCTCTATGACAAAACGGATTTGTGTTCTAAACATTCTCACTGGAAATTGAACTCTCTATGGTAGTTACATTCAAGAATGATTATATTATTCCGCCATTAAATCGATTTTCTGCAAACATGATTATTTCTGCAAATACTCGCATTTATATTTGGAGTTGCGTTTCTTTTTCCGTTCAGTATAATTCAAACTAGTGGATAATGTAATGACATAAAAATTATATGACCACACGTGTAATAACACATCGTTACTGGCGCGTAACACCAATGCGCCGTCCATAACAGTTTTCTACTGAAATACCTCTGGACTTCTTCAGCAATAAAATCCGTTTTAAAATCGTTAAATGATAAAAAGACTCCTACACTTGTGGTCATTACAAATGAAAATGTATCACATGACGTCGTTGATAAGCAGTGGATAACGTCGTATAATAAACATCGCATGACCATGCGTGTAATAACACTTCGGCGGGATTAAGAAATGTCATGATGACGTCCACGTCAACAACGCATTTTTGTGGAAAAATATCAGATTTAAAGGCAATAAACTCCAATTTAAATTGGTCATTTGATAAACAGAATCTTACACTCGTGGTCATTTCATATGAAATTTATGAAACTCGCCGAAGGCTCATATAAATTTCATATGAAATGACCACGAGTGTGAAATCCTCTCCTTATTAAACTCTTCAAAGGCTCGAATTTATGAAGCTCTCCAAAGGCTCGTTTTATAAATTGCATTTGTCATGAGCACTCCCGTAAGATCCTCTATCTGTATAAGGACGTTATGGCACTACAACGTTAGTCATATGATAAAAGATCCAGCAGACACGCGTCGCTAAGGCAACGTTACATCAACATCGGTGCAACGTCACATCAACATCGGTGCAACGTCACGACGTTGCGACGACGTTGATGTGACGTTGCGTAAACGCCATGACGTTTAACCGACGTTGATATGACGTCTTAGTTACGTCATGTGCCTGCTGGGTAGGATCTTAAAAGGGTGGTTATTTCAACATTCGGAGATGTTCAGTAATTTCATATAGAATGACCATGAGTGTATGATTCTGTTTTTCATATTACGAGACTATATCGGATTTGGTCGCTAATAGTTCTTTTGAGATCGGCATCAAGACATTACTCCGCAGAACACATATGTTGCATGTATTAAACGTGTGCTCATATGATTTATATCCTATGACGTCGCGTCTGAGAATGTAATAACACTATGATATAAATTCGATAATCCACTAGTCGATTGACTATGAAAATTAGATAAGCCCCGTAGCGTTACATGTACGCCGTCCTTAACGACGTCGCATTTACTAATGACGGATTATTGACATTTTTGTAAAACACTCCTGAACAAAATGCGTTTTAAATGTCATATGATAAATAGAATCTTGCATTCGTGCTCATGTATTATTGAATTTATTAAACTCGTTGAGGAAATGGATAAAATGCTCGGCACAGCCTCGCATTTTATACCTTTTCCTCAACTCGTTTAATAGATTCATTAATACACGAGCACTCATTTAAGATCCACTAAATAACAACGACGTTATTTGACAAATACAGGATCTTACACGAGTGGTCATTTCAACTGAAATTTATGAAACGAGCCTTCGGCGAGTTTCAGAAATTTCATATGAAATGACCACGAGTGTAAGATTCTGTTTATCATATGACCACTTTAAATAAGATTTTATCGCCTTTGAATTCGACAATTTTTCCACAAAAATGTATTGTTGACATGGACGTCGTCATGACGTTACTTAATCCCGCCAAAGTGTTATTACACGTGTGGTCATTTGATTTTTATAACACGACGTTATTCACTGCTTATCAATGACGTCATATGAAAAACAGAAATATTTAATGTAACAATGGTTACATTTATCATTATCATTATTATCTCCCCTTCCTTCACTCGCAGTAAACTCGCAATAAACACTCATAGAACAGGGTACATTTAATTAGCGGGCCGCGACATACCAAAGTCGTTAAGAATGGTACTAGCTGCTCCTCGTTTGGCACTCAGATTTACGGGGTAGAGCTAGGACTGGTCGACCCCTTTGTCAGGATAATGTGACTGGGTGTGGTATCATGTAATGTGTCTGGGACATGATATTTTAGTGGGGCAGCACTATAAAAGCGAGCATTGAGCTCCCTGTCGCAACCAGACACCGTCGTGATATGACTGAAAAATTGTTGAAAGCGACGTTAAACCCGAATTCACACAAACACACACACACACGCACACACGCGCACACACACACACACACACACACACACATGTAATAAGCAATTTTTACACATCTTGACAAGGCATTACCTCACTCTACGTCAAAGATGTCAATCGTAACTTCGACGCGGAACCGTTTGCTTCTTTGTTTGTTTTGGAGTTTTACGGCCCAATCAACACTATTTAGGTCATTTTTGAAACGGTCGGTTTACCTATTTACACTTTCCTGGACAGGCTTATACGTAAGCGGCTAACCAGTACATTGCAGATTCTTTCATCAGAAACTGACAACTGCCCTTCTTGAATCAGCGGAAGGGAGAGAATGACCGTAGAAACGATTTCGTGATCAATCTCCACGAAAGAAAGTTGCCGACCCCGGCAGTGATCCAACCCGCGTCCTCCTGATCACCGGTCAGACGCGCATCCGACTGAGCTACCGAGGCCGGCGCGGAACGGTTTGCAAAAATTCAAACATACCATTCTAAGACTTCCTATATGCACTTACGATTCTGACATTACAACAATACATTGGGCCGGCCTCGGTAGCTCAGTCGGATGCGCAGCTGATCGGTGATCAGGAGTACGCGGGTTCGACACCTGCGGGGGTCGGCGATCCTTTCTGTGTTTAAAAAATAGACGTGTTTCCCCTAACCCGACAGACCCTACTTCAGATCCCTGACTCTACTATTTTATAAATACATGTAAAATAACAAAATAAAAATTAAAACACCGACCCTATCATTTTCAATTTTCGGTCCTACACAGTGTCGTCTTTACATTTTCCCATAGTATACATATAATTTCGCGTTTTAAGTACATTTTTGTAGTTTTTGGCATTTAATACCGCTGACATTTTTGAGCATCAAAAACCTTTATCCATTTTCCAGTAGAATGAACAATTTTTGGTTGTGCCCAGATTATCGAACCTACAATTGTTGGTTCCAGGTTGGCCCGGATTGGTTTGCCAACAAAATGTTGGATTCCCATCTTGGACAGCTCTGGGGTAGCCACCCCTGTTTTCACGCGCTGATTCCATTGTGGACAAACAGTAGGATGGGGTTCACAAGCATAGGGGATCTTATCACCCCTTTGTAGTGATCCTTTTCCTTACATCAGAGGAGGCGAGATAAAATGAATTTTGATATACAGTGCAAGTCTCAACATGACTACTCTATTAACAAAAAAAAAAAAAAAAATACGTACAAAAACAAAACACATATAAAAAATACAGGTCCGACCCTGGAGAAAAATAAAATAACAATAAAAAAAAATGTTTCGCCTACCTACCGACCAACATTTTTTCCAGCATGTTACGTAGAAACACAAGAAACATGCCTTAACATCAACTTCAGTGAAGTGAAATGTACATCATGATAACAATCCGTGTAAAGAAAACTTCTCTTTTACCCAATTTATTTTGAGAAAAGCGGGGTTTACGGGTTATTATTATAATGTTATTAATCAAGTAATTTCGTATTGGCCAAGGTACAGGTCCGAGGTCTGCTGTATTGGCACGAGGCCGAAGGCCGAGGCCAATACAGCTGACCGAGGACCTGTAACTGGGCCAATACGAAATTACTTGATTAATGACAAGTTTATTAATTGACGCAATTAAAAACATGATTAATGATTTTTGAATATTGGTTGACCTTGTGTAATATAGGATAATCAATTAATAATTACCTTTATTATTATCAAAAACATAGATTGTGGGTACTCGTTAGAACCGCCTCATTGAGGCAGTTCCGAAGTTATCGAACACCCATAAGCCATATTTAACCTACAAATAAGGAAAATATCACGTATTCTCATCTAAAACATGCTTGTTCTATAGATACATTGTACATGTTGGAGAGGGATTTCAGGGAGGGATCACACGTGTGTCCCCGAAATGGCTATAATTGCATTATCCTGGTGATTTTCCTGGTTCAGGAAAGAGGTGTGTGTAGGGGGGTGGAAATCGATATCATTGGATCGAACTCCAACGGATCGTTCACCATGGATGAGTCGAACGCGTTCTTGAGTCTTTGTTTGTTTATTTTGGAGTTTAACGACCCAGTCAACACTATTTTAGGTCATTTTTGAGCCGGCCAGTCTACCCATCCAAATTTTTCCTGGCCAGGCTTATATGTAAGCGGTTAACCACCACAGTGCGCATTCTTTCGCCAGAAACTGACAACTGCCCTTCTTGAAACAGCGGATGGAAGAGAGTGGCCGTAGAAAAGATTTCATGATCAATTTCCACGATAAAATGTTGCCGACCCGGCAGGTATCGAACTCGCGTCCTCCTGATCACCAGCCAAACGCGCATCCGACTGCGCGACTGAGGCCGGCCCGTTCTTGAGTCCGAAGGGAATTCCTCCAAATACGAAACTCGAAATACAGTCAAACCTGTATTAAGCAAGCACCTTAGGGATAACCAAAATGTGCTTGCTTAAGACAGGGGCTTGCTTAATACAGGTGAAATTTAGCACCTTTGCCTTTTGGGAACTGAATGCCTGCTTGCTTAAGACAGGTTGCTTGCTTAATAGAGGTGGCCACTAAGACAGGTTTTACTGTAGATATAATTTAGGGAGATTTTCTTCTTTTATCTTGCAAATGTATGTTGTTCGACTCATTAGAATCGCCTCGACAAGGCGATTATAATAAGTACTCACAACATGCAATTATAATATAGAACACCGAAAAGATATCCCACCATTGCACGACCCGCAGAAAAAGCGACCGACTGAAGTCGGTTGATTTTCTAAGAGTGCCCTAAAATCACCGTGTCATTCTGTCATTCTGTCAGTCTTTCTGTCCGTCCGTAACCCGTTTGTGAAAATTGGTGATAGTGACTTAACCGCTTGGAATATTTGAACAATTTTTGGCATACTGATAGATATCAATGAGATCTAACCAATGAACTTGCGAAATATTACATTCCATTTAGTATAGCCTCGCCGAGGCGAAAAATGTAAAAATTTTCGTACTGCTTCTCCTCGGAAACCGTTGGGCCGATTGAAGTTAAATTTCATATGGAGCTTCTATGGGATGAGGGAAACCAAAATTTGCTCATGAGGTCCAGGTCACATGACCAAAATGGCCGCCAAGCCATATATGGTCTGTCTGTCTGTCCGTCCGTAACCCGTTTGTGAAAATTGGTGATAGTGACTTAACCGCTTGGAATATTTAAACAATTTTTGGCATACTGATAGATATCAATGAGATCTAACCAATGAACTTGCGAAATATTACATTCCATTTAGTATAGCCTCGCCGAGGCGAAAAATGTGAAAATTTTCAAACTGCTTCTCCTCGGAAACCGTTGGGCCGATTGAAGTCAAATTTCATATGGAGCCTCTATGGGATGGGGGGAACCAAAATTTGCTCATGGGGTCCAGGTCACATGACCAAAAAGGCCGCCAAGCCATATATGGTAAAAACCCTTCAAAAATAGTCTTCTCCAGAACCACTGGGCAGATTTCCACGAAACTTCATAAATAGCATCTGGGACGTAGGCCCATCATAAATTGCTAAAATGGTGACCCTGGGTTGACCTTGACCTTCTTTGTGCCTAGGTCAAACTTTGACACATATGCTTTTGTATTGGAAAAGTGAGAATGCATTTTATCCTGCAAACGATTCAGAATACAGTACTAAAGTATAAGATACATTTTTGGTCCTTACGATAAGGCGCATTTATTGGGGGAACCGTTTTAGGTCCAGGTCACATGACCAAAATGGCCACCATACCCATATATGGTAACACTCATAAAGCTAAAACTATCCGGCGGGTCGTGCACTTAAGCTGAAGCACTGGTTATCTCCATTATGTTACCTGGTATGGCATTAATTGTAACCCTCCGTTGCTCGAAAAACTGCTGTCTCGAACAAATTTTCATGGTCCCAAAGGGGTTCGAGCCATCGAAGTTCGACTGTTCTTGTACATGTTTTGTGCAAACTTTAGTGACTCGAACACGTTTTGGACTATGAAAATTAGTTCAAGAAAGGGGAAGTTCGACCTATTCTAGGTTAATTATATTCTCGGGTGGTGAGGCGTATTTGAGCTACATGTCTTAAAAATAAAGGCTACATGTTTCGTTTCGATTTTCTTAAAAATAAAGGTATGTCATGTGTACTCATTAGAGCGATTGCACGACCCGCAGAAAAAGTGACCGACTGAAGTCGATTGATTTTCTAAGAGTGCCCTAAAATCACCGTGTCATTCTGTCAGTCTGTCAGTCTGTCTGTCCGTCCCTAACCCGTTTGTGAAAATTGGTTTTGTTTGTTTGTTTGATTTGAGGTTTAACGTCCCCGTAAACACTGTAAAGGTCATTTTTGTGACGTTGCTTCCAATTTTGTGGGACTTTTACCCGACATTGAGATGAAATGACATCTCAAGCCCTGTCGCCCAATGAAACCAAAAGGGTTTATTAGCATGGACGGTCTGCCTCGAACCGCGGTTCCTCGACAGGCTTAGATCCTCTAAGCGGTTTACCAGTACTAATGTGCGGGCCGGATACAGCTCTGCGTGGAAGCATCATGCGGCCCATATATTTCTACAAGCCCCTATGGGCGGGGGCGAGGTGAAAATTGGTGATAGTGACTTAACCGCTTAGAATATTTAAACAATTTTTGGCATACTGATAGATATCAATGAGATCTAACCAATGAACTTGCGAAATATTACATTCCATTTAGTATAGCCTCGCCGAGGCGAAAATGTGAAAATTTTCGAACTGCTTCTCCTCGGAAACCGTTGGGCCGATTGAAGTCAAATTTCATATGGAGCCTCTATGGGATGCGGCAAACCAAAATTTGCTCATGGGGTACAGGTCACATGACCAAAATGGCCGCCAAGCCATATTGGTAAAAACCCTTCAAAAATAGTCTTCTCCAGAACCACTGGGCAGATTTCCACGAAACTTGATAAATAGCATCTGGGACGTAGGCCCATCATAAATTGCTAAAATGGCGACCCTGGGTTGACCTTGACCTTCTTTGTGCCTAGGTCAAACTTGACACATATGCTTTTGTATTGGAAAAGTGCGAAAGCATTTTATCCTGCAAACGATTCAGAATACAGTACTAAAGTATAAGATATATTTTTGCTCCTTACGATAAGGCGCATTTATTGGGGGAACCGTTTTAGGTCCAGGTCACATGACCAAAATGGCTGCCATACCCATATATGGAACACTCATAAAGCTAAAAGCATCCGGCGGGTCATGCACTTCAGCTGAAGCACTGGTTCTAATGAGTAAACGCGGCATACATTTCCAAGATGTAATAAGATTTTAATTACAGATACATGTATATTAATAGGTTCGTTTAAACATGTGGTTCACATACATTTAAGTTACAAGCATACAAGCAAAGGGGGCGCCCCCGGCCATCGGGGCTTGGAGAAATAGATTGGGATGCATGATGATTCCACGCAGAGCTGAAACAGACCGCACACTAGTAACTGGTAAACCGCTTAAAAGGTCTAAGCCTGCCCATGCAAAGTCCATGTATATTAACCTATTGGTTTTATTGGGCGTCAGGAATTCAGATGTCATTTCATCTCGATGTCGGGTAAAAGTCTCAAATCAAACAAAACAAGCAAATGGATGGCGGTAGACGTTCGAACAAACAACACATTAATTGCGGCCCGTACGCGAGAGAGAGAGAGAGAGAGAGGGAGAGAGAGAGAGAGAGAGAGAGAGAGAGAGAGAGAGAGAGAGAGATTAGGGACTCAATAACGAGTTCAAAACAACCATGGTAACCGAGTGATCGGTGTTCGGGCGATCGAAGTTTTACTGTACAATGTTAAGGGGAATGGGAACAGCTTCAGAGGAGGCAACTCCTGCAAAAGTAGTTTTGCTCCTCCATGTAAATAGGGGTCAACTCTTAAAGGAGAGAATTTGCTTCTGAGGAGCAAATTCCTTCCTTAAAGAGTTGATCCCCTTTTCCGTGGGACAGAGCTTATAGAAAACGAAAAGGAAGTCCAAAAAGTTGTCTCCCTTTGAAGTATAGCGACAAAATGTGCTGGGTGTCAGACATTATCTCAACTTCCAGTTTTGAATGTGTATCCAGCCTCTTTTAAGATATATTACAGGGACAAATAAGAGGATGTCGAAGAAAATGTCAAAATTTGTCAAACTGTTC
The DNA here is from genome assembly GCA_963580285.1 of Lucinisca nassula. NCBI lineage: Eukaryota > Metazoa > Mollusca > Bivalvia > Lucinida > Lucinidae > Lucinisca > Lucinisca nassula. Next base: position 31,857,677 of record OY757016.1, read on the forward strand.
CGCATACCACACTCAAAATACAATAAATTATTATGGAAGATTAGATAACTGTGTCCGTTTATTGTTGTGGTATTTATAAGTTAGATAATGTTTCCCTCATCCAATATAGAAGAGACACTTACCAGGCACTCAAAGTTGGTTCAACGATGTTTCATGGTGTTGTTACGGGAAACGCATACAGCTTCAGGCAGATATTTTTTCAATAACATAATTTGTCTCCCTTTTGAGGAGTAGTCTACTCTTAAGAAACAAATGACTCCTCTTGAGAAAGAAGGCCCCGTTGTTATTTTTGTTCGAATTGAGGTTGAAAGTCCGGGTCAACACTATTAGTGTCATTTTCGGGAGATGCTTCAAATTTGTGGGACATTTACCTGACATTGAGGCTTATATGCGTTGGACGGTCTGACTAAGAGGTTTACCAGTACTCATATGTGATGAGTTTCTGCATGGAAGCAACATGTAGCCCCATTCTATTTCTTCCAGGCCCGATTGGCGGGGGCGAAGAAGACCCCTTTTGCAGAGAGGCTAAGTTAACAAGAAGGCAAACGGGGAATCACAAAAGTTGTCTCCCTGGTGAAAAACAAACAAGAAAAAATATGGCTTTGTGTTGTGCGGGTGTATACATTTCTTTATTCGCTCGCCTGTACAAAGTACAACGAGAGCTATTGTTGCCATCCTGGTTGGCCGTGTGCACGTTTGTGTTCCGTTCACGTCACACCATGGTAAAGTTTTTCAATGCTTGTATCTCGTCGTTTGACAGTCCCTCATCACAGAGCACTCATATTTTGGAGGTTAGTACCTAGGAGGCTCTTCTGAGATTCCAAAAGAACATACCCCTAGGTTCATGCTCGGGTTTGGGCTAGGGTTCAGAAGCTAGAACGCCTTTGTAATACTGCGTTAATGTTTTTCAAATGCTAATATCTTGACAGTCACTCATCACAGAGCATTAACATTTTGACTTTCTGTACCTTGGAGGGTCTTATGAGATTCCAAAAGGACTCAACCTTTGGTTCATGCCTAGGGGCGGGGCTAGGGGTCAAAAGCTAGGACACGCTTGTTAAATGATAATGCTAACAAGTTATAGAAACAACTGGCTATACATTAGCCTACCACGTGAATTTGTGTAAAGCCTTAAAGAGTGCAGGTCATGGTGACCTACATTTCATTTACCTTATATCTTGAATACTATTTGTTTGTAGGAGAAATGCCGAACCTGGGCTATTGGTTCCATGTGACGTGGTGCTTAGACTTGAAAAACATTCAGGTCGGTTTGATTTTATGGATAAGTGGATACGTAATTTTGCCTTTTATCTTGAATACCATTTAGTCGAGAAACTTTATACCTGGATTTTATAAATGGATTGGCTAATTTTAATATATCTGATTATTAAAATGATTAATCATGAGTATTAATTATATATGTCAACCTTACGTACAATAGTGTAGCTATAGGCAGAACAGTTTAAAATTGTTCTATTCTATTCAACACTATTAGTCCAGTATTCTATTCTGTTCAACGCTATTAGTCCAGTATTCTATTCTATTCATCTTATTCATCAAGCCAATTTAACTTGTTATGACTACCTCTATGATAACAAGTTACTGATTGGTCAGGAACTTGTGGGTGAAAAGGTGTAAGTTCATTTACATACTTCAGGCACAGCTTGTGTTATCGTCATAGAGGACGGATGTATATTGAAATACCCTCCCTGCAACCCAACCTTATTTTACTTATTATTTGTCTTGTGTTTTGTGTTGTTTGAATGTTATGTTATGATTTTTCCCCTCTGTTTGTTATTCTGTTTTAATTAATAGTATTTACAAAGTAGAATATGGTGTTGTAGTTCAGTTATGATGGAATTGATAGAGGTATATTTTACCTATTTACTGAACATTAGTTCTTACAAACTTTCGTCTTTTCTTGATTGAAAGTTGTATTAGTTGTCTATTCCCAGCCAGCAAAATATATGGGACACATCTGGGTCCCATATGGGATTCCATGTGGGTCCTATATGGGCATTCCATATAGGGCCTATACGGGATTTGCAACACGGTTCCACCTGGGACCCACATGGGCCAGCCCATATGGGTAGCATATTGGTTCTATGTGGGTAATCTGATAATTATAATCAAGAGAAAAGGTATATACAAATAATAAAGTCTTCGTTGTTCCAGCCCACTTGATGGGCTGGTTAGGTCCCAACAGAGAGAGACCCACATGTGCAATTTATTGCACATGTATACAGTTGAGATGCCTTAAAGACTAAGGCATTCTTTTCAATAATTAGAATTGGTAAATTCTTGCGTGATTATATATCGCCCTCAATTTTTAAAATAACTGGGAAAAACAACAAGTTCTAATAAAAAACATGACCTAAAACAATGTCCATGTCGAGCAAATATCTAAATGGAAGTTATTAGATATTTTCATTTTGTGATGTATAAAACCATTAATTTTATTTTATTATTGTTGTCAGTATCTGCATTTATATCAGGAAATTTACTTTTTTATATTAAGCTTAACTAAATGCACAGTTGTTTCCCTTATTACCCACATCGAGCCCATATGGGCCCCATATAGTAGAAAGCAGATATCATGGGAATAATTTGGTCCACTGTCTGTACCACATAGGAGCTATTTGAGGCCCTTTTATTTATCCTGAAATTGTAAGGTATCTTAGATTATTGCAATTTCATCTCAAGTGTCGAATGTTGCGTATACGGGACCCATATGAGTCTCATATGGGCAAAAAATCCTATATGGGACCCATGTAAGACCCAAATGGGCTAAATGCCCAGAATCTGCCCATATGGGCCCCATATACACATGCTTGCTGGGTTCTAGCTGGCGGATATGGATATTTATTGCATAAATATCTGGAAATTATCTTTCCGCATTTGCGTTAGCTAGTAATTCGTGTTTACTATCCGACTAGAATTTAATTTGTAAGAACAGTAAGAGAATATGGCCTAATTAAATTATATTTATAAGTATGTCTTAGTGGTCAATTCTATTCCTAATAGATATAACATAGGGAATAATTACATCTGGTTCAGCAAGTAATAAATGATACTAGTTCATTCAATATAGTAAACAGAGATCTTCTTAGATTAACAAATTACGGTGTGCAATTATTAATAAAATTTAACGCATCCACAACGGATTGTTTGGTCGTATCCCGAAAAGAAATCGTCCAAATCACCATGACTTCATCTTAAACGGTGACAAAATTACCGAAGTTGAAAGCCATACGCATCTTGATGTAACTTTAAGTAACAACATACCATGATCTGTCCATATTAATATGACAATAGCAAAAGCTGATAGACGCTTGTCTGTTATACGTTGATGTTAAAATCAAATTGCAAGACAGTGTAGGGAAACTTTATACAAAACATTTATCCGACCCGTCCTTGATTAACGGGCATACATAATCTATGAAACTTGTCTGAAATCAGAATCCGAATATCTCGAAAAATTTCAAAGGAAAGCCGCGATAGTATGTGCGGCAGCATTTAAAATTACCAGCCGAGAGAAATTATTAAAAGAACTGGGAAAGTCAAAACTCGAAAATCGTTGAGCAAAGAATGGGCTTACTTGTAAATTCTCTTACACCCTCTTATTTACAAAACACGTGTCGATTGATTCCCCATAATATCGATACTTATCATTTAAAGAGATAGAATGCTTTCCTCGTGTCATTCCTGAGGAATGACATTTTTGTTAATCTTACTTTCTTAAGACAATTCGCGAGTGGAACAACCTGTCGAAACGAAAGCAACATATATATTTTGACTTTGATGACGACTTATTGAGTTTCTTCAACAAAACCGTTAATTTAGACATGTATCAAATGTCTAGAAATAGAATGAACCAAGACAATGTTGTAAATAAACAGGGTGAGAAGCTTATTGACATTTGTCGATCAAATAACCTTTTTATTTTAAATGGCAGATGTGGAGAGGACAAAGATATAGGCAAACCCACTTTTCGAGATATTTCACTTATAGATTATGCAATAGCTAGTACAGAGTGTCTAGGCAATGTAATCCAGTTCAAATGTGAGGAGTTAGATGCACTTTAACCTGATGGGCACTCTCTTATTCACCTTGTCGTAAGACATAATGCATTGCGGCATAAAACTGTTAATAATAAAAAAATTGTGCAACGACATATACTTTGGAGAGATCACCAAAAAAAAACAATTTATAAATAATTTGGACAAAAATTTGGTTCAAGATACTTTAAATTCATTGTGTGAAATGAAAGAGAAAAGCGAACGTACCTCAGACGAAGATATAAATACAGTCGTAATGCAAATCTCAAATATATTCAATAAAGCAGCAGAGGAAACATTCGACTCAAAACAAATGCACTATAAACGGAAAGAAAATGATAAAACATGGTTTGGCAAAGCATGTAACACGTCCAGAACAGTTTACCATATTGCTAAACATAAATACAAAAAATACCCTACAACAGAAAATAAATCCGAATTAAAAGCTAAAAGTAAATGTTATAAAAATACACTGAATAAATATATTCGTGAAAGTCAGTTTAAATTTAAGCAAAAGCTCCGAGATCTCAATACGAAGCAGCCAAAAGAGTTTTGGAAAATCCTGAATAAACTTGAAAAATCATCAGAAAATGATGAATTAAATATCAATGAGTTTTATGAGTATTTAAAAAATATAAATGAGGCTGAAAAAGATGACGACGATTTCGACATAGAATATAATTTAGTGGATGATGATGAAATCCTAAATGCTCCAATTACAAAAATTGAAATAGAAAAATGTACTAAAAATTTAAAAAATAACAAGGCGCATGCGAATGATAACGTATTAAATGAGCACATTAAAAATACTATAACTATAATGTAACCTATATATGAAATTTTGTTTAACATTATACTTGATCAAGGAATAATCCCATCTAGCTGGCTTGAAGGGATCATAAGACCTTTCTATAAAAAAGCTGGGGATAAACTTAAACCAGAAAACTACAGACCTATTCAATCCTTAGCTGTTTCGGTAAACTTTTTACTTCTGTTCTAAATGCTCGACTGACAAAATTTGTAAATTATAATAACATCTTGGAAGAAAATCAAGCAGGCTTCAGGAAAGGCTATTCGACTTCTGATCATGTTTTTGCTTTGCATGCATTAATCGATTTATTAAAAACTAGGAAAAAGAAACTTTTTTGTTGTTTTGTTGATTTCACTAAGGCATTTGATTCGGTTTGGCGTATAGGTCTTTGGCAGAAACTTCTCAAATCAAATGTTGATGGGAAAATATTTCGAGTTATTCACAATATGTACTTGAACATCAAATCCTGTGTTAAAATAGGCGATGTACGGACACCTTTCTTTGTAAGTGGGTCGGGAGTGAGACAGGGCGAAAATTTATCACCCCTATTATTTTCAATTTTTCTGAATGACCTCCAAGATTTCTTTGATTCAAAAGCTTGTAGAGGTGTAGATATTCACTATTCTGATGAGGATGTTACTTACTATTTCAGCCTCTTAGTATTATTATACGCTGACGATGCGGTTCTTTTAAGTGACGACGCGGAACTGTTGCAACAAAATTTAAATTATTTCGCACATTATTGTAAGGAATGGAGGTTAAATATTAACCTTAATAAAACAAAAGTTATGATATTTGGGCTTCGAAATACGAGAAAATTCAGATTTTATTTGGATAAAACTACACTAGATATTGTTGATAACTTTAAATATCTTGGTGTGACTTTTGCTAAAACTCGCAGTTTTCTTGCAGCCAGAAAGCATGTAGTCGGACAAGCTCGCAAAGCACTCCACCTCCTCTATAAAACGATAAAGACCCTGAATTTACCAATTGATCTGCAGCTGAAAATGTTTGATCACACTATTTTGCCAATTCTATTATACGGTTCTGAAATATGGGGATTTGAAAATATAGATCAGCTAGAGGCTTTCCATAATGATTTCCTGCGGAATATTTCTAAAATGAGGAAAAGCACGCCGATTTACATATTACACGGAGAATTAGGTCGACTCCCAATTTCGTTTAATATTAAAATGCGAATGATTGGTTTCTGGATTTCCTTGATAACTGGTAAAGACGACAAATTTTCCTTCATATTGTATAAATTACTGATGGCTGATCATATCACAGGCTTAAAAGATTATAAGTGGTTATGTTACATAAAGAAAATACTACAACCTACAGGAAAAAAATGATATTTGGCTATCACAGACCGTAAGTAGTCCAAACTTACTTAAAGCAGAAATATCACGAGTACTTAAAGATCAGTATCAACAAGAGTGGACATCACAACTTGAAAAGTCATCCAAAGGAATAAATTTATAGACTTATTAAGAAAAAATTTTGTCTGGAAGAATATTTTACAAAATTTCCGATAAGAATGTATATGCCAATATTACAGTTTCGCACCAGCAACCATAAATTACCAGTTGAAATTGGTAGGTGGCGGAACATTCCTCATAATCAAAGAGTTTGTTCAAAATGCTCAAAAACAGTCTCTGGGCGATGAGTTCCATTATCTACTGGAGTGTGATTTTTATGAAAGGGGAAGGAACCAATACTTTTCATGATATTATTATCGACACCCTAACGTCTTAAAATTTAATGATCTAATGAATAATCTAAATCCGAAAATATTTAAAAATCTTAGTATGTTCTTACAAAAAATAATTGCAGACTTTGATGAAGACTACAAAATGCAGTTCACTACTAGATGGCAATCCTAGTTTGACAAATAAAATATGCGTAAATAACTTAAACAATTAATTCATTACTACTTACCAAATAATAGAGCACTGTATCCGTATTTTGCATAACCATTAATGAGTAAATCCGTTTCACAATGAACACCGAAATTATATCCAAAATCACTACACAATCATTCATACATAGTGAAGTTCTGAATGAAACTTTTGAATTGTTGAATGAAATCACTGACCGGATAAAGTGTGAGGGAGGGGGACTTTCTGGGGCCACTGTCCAAATACATAGCGCGTCCGCGGGGCCCGGACGTGATTATACATCCGGACGGGCGTGGTCGCGTCTGTTGATCTTGTTTCCGACGAGAACCCTATCCCTACCCCCTCCCCCACCCTTCATTTAACGATCTGGTCGAAACTCCGGAATATTGTATGACCGACTGATAGTTGTTTTTAAGGTAACCGGGCGCCATGGGCACATAGGGGCTACCCCCAGTTCGCCATCTGGGATTAGTTGTAGGTACTGCTCTTTTCCCTAGGCTGCCAATATGCTGACTCCTGTCTGCTTGACAGTTATCAGCTAGCCGATTGGGAGTTGGGTGACTTCTTTCGCAGAGGATGTGAGAGGTAGGTCAATCCCACCTCCCACATCCCCGGCTCAAGATGTCATGTAGGCACAGAACGCACCCAATGTTAAGCGTTTGTCCTGTAAAATGGGCAGTCCTCTGGCGGGGTTCGAATTTTGAATGCAGATGCAGACCAATGGTCGGGCTCTAGAATGTGGTGACACGTTGCCAATTCCGGCTGCAAAATGTGTCAGTACACAGCCCTTGTCTGACCGAGGAAAAAAGCTTCTCATGCATTATCGGTTTTGGCTTCCATTAGACTCTACCCCCACCCCTGCCGTGGTAGAGAAAACGCCTTGGACACGGTGCTTGTTAAAGGGTGATAATGCATGTAATTTTGAATTTTGAACGGCGGCCAAAAGTGAGCCAGGAAGGGTTACTATTAGACCAGCCAATTTCGGCTATTGCAAAATGTCCTAGTACCCGTGCTCTACCACCTTGAGAACACGCTTATGCTGTGTCGCTACCCCCCAGGTCTCTACAAGGATAATCTTGGTAGTACCATGTACTACTGGCCCCTACTTTCGTCGCGTTGGAAAGTCATATGTTGGTGTTTTGGTTGTTACTTTTCTCTTAGTTTGTAGTTAATTCAGCCGATCAGTGTGCAGTTGTTGACTTCTATCGCGGAGGATGCGAAAGGAGGTCAATCCTATTTTGCTTCTTAGCTTTTCAGTTTCTGAAAAGGTGGTGCTTTCATCGACGTAGGATGTCGAGTTCTTATAAATTCGTAAGTGGGTCAATTGGGACCGGACCGCCATATTTGCATATCATTATCTCATCCTCCGTGAAGGAGGATATCATATTGGGGATATATGGATTGTAATACATTATGGATCAGTACTGATTGTATGTGGTAGTGTTGTAACCCTCTTTTGTTCAGGATCAGTGTGGTTAGAATTATAATGTTTACACATAGGCGTGTCTTTTAGTGGTGAAAAGTTATGTGGTTTGGTAAAGGCGAGTATGTGGCTAACCAGCCGTTGTGCAATTTCGCTTTTATTTCATTTTGAACGGTCGGTCTAAAAGGCTTTTTTAAGGGTCTTCCTGTGTCCAAATCCCTATCAAATTTGGTCATTACCGTTGCCCCGCCTATTAAATTGTTCTGTATTTGACCTACTCCAGAGATGTATGCTCCGTTCTGACAGGATGCTGTCTTCGCTTCGCACATTTCCGGGTTTCATCAGGAGGGTGTCCCCAAGGGGGCCTCTACGAGGCAGCCTTCTGGGCACCCAGCTGATGACTTCTCGGTAGCTGTCCTACACGAGGTATGGTGGGATTCCCCGTCAAGGATCCCCATGTACCTGCAAGAGAAATTATGATTAGTGTGTATTGGAGTTAGGGTTAGGGTTAGGGTTAGGGCTAGGGTTAGGGTTAGGGTTACATAAGCCTAAGTTTAGACTTGTCTATCACCGATGTGTTGCGTCGGCGGAGCACTCATAAGTGCAAAGCAAATGAGCCGCAACCACAGCGCCCCGCTTCGGCTCAACCGGCTCTAGTCCAAGTCATGTAGGGTAGGGTCTGTAAGAGGTAGAAGCAGTGCTCATGTAACCACTGTATAAGAATGTGTGGGTTTTGTGTCCCCCCCCCCCCGCACCCATGCAACCGGGGACCCAGGGCCACCGCCCCGGGAACGGCCAGTCCGCCCAAAGTGGGGGAATCATGTCCCCAGGGGCACCAGCCCGTGGCCCCCAGGTGCACGGAGAGGCAGAAATATGAGGATGGGGCCTATATCTATGGGTTTTGTGTTTCCCCCCGCACCCATGCAACCGGGGACCCCGGGCCACCGCCCCGGGAACGGCCAGTCCGCCCAAAGTGGGGGAATCATGTCCCCAGGGGCACCAGCCCGAGGCCCCCAGGTGCACGGAGAGGCAGAAATATGAGAATGGGGCCTATATCTATGGGTTGGGCAGCATAAGCAGCACTGTTAAATTCTTAGTAAAAATAATTCACCTGTTCGCGACGGCGCAGGCCAGAAGCACAACGCGGTCACGGTCTGATTGGGATAACCCCCACCTAGGTTGCAACCAGTCCATGCCCCAGCAAGCACGCGATCACGACCAGGCGCAATTTTTGATTTGAATGATTTGTTTAGAGAGAAACTTATATGCTACTTCAGTTGATTCTCCCGACCCAGACACACAGATGAAACTGCCTGCCAAAATCGAGAGAACCAATGAATATGAATCATTTTCCGGCACACACAGCCAGTGCGCCTGAACAGGAATATATAGGTTCACAAATCCGCACACGCCAAACTACATACAAGCACTTTTGGCATATACGGATGTGCAAACCTAATGCATTCAGGATTGTCTGAACACAGTTCTGGGCATCTATATGTAATTAAAGACTGGTTACGGAACAAGGCACAGGGAACCAGATTGCCTCCCGCAGTCAGTAACCTAACGTTAGCAGCATTGGTTGGCTCTCTGATTGAAACCTAGAAACCTTAGTCCCACGCCCAGCATAATTAGATTGAGAGATTCATATTGCTTTATGATCTAGTTTAGAGAGTGGGGGAATCCTATCTCCGGACAACCTCCCCTCGAGTCCCTTTGGGCAAGGATATATGGTGTTATTGGGTTAGGGCCAGGTGGTTATTGGAGGCTGTGTCTGTAATAGAAAGAAACATGCAGTATTAATTATCGCTGCATGAAAGGATTCCAGCGCTGGAAGAGAAATAAACTTGGATTAGTATTACATGGTTACTCTTTTATACTGCAGCTGTCTATATTTTATCGAATAACTCAGTGTCTTTCAAAAATGTAATGATTGCCTCAACTATCTGAGGCCTAATGTTTCGTGGGGGGTTAAGTAGGTCTTGTTCATCAAAAGTGTTGTATCCCAATATAAACAGTGCAGCTTTTAATTCCTGTCTGGGTTCTATATTTCCTTCACAGTGGAAAAGGATATGTTTGATGTTATTTTGTTCATCTTTATCACATCTATTACATTTGATGTGGTTTTGATTAAATACACAATGGGTCCCTAGTTTACTATGGTTTAGACGCAAACGTGTGTAAACTGCGTCATGTTTTCGGTTATCGCTGTAATGGGTAGTAGTATTTTTAACCTTAGGTTCCAGTCTATGGTAGAAGCGACCTTTACTTTGTGGGTTGTCCCATAATTTTTGCCATTTTGTCATAATGGCCTGGTTAATTGTCGGGTATATTTCTGTTTTGGTCGGTAAGGTCTGATCGTTTTTACCGTTTGTCATTGCTGATTTGGCACTTGAGTCTGCCATTTCATTACCTGGGATATCTACATGGGAAGGAATCCATTCCAGGTAGATATTGTTGCCTTTGTCTTTTGCTGAGTCTAAGAGTAGAAGTATTTTGTTTATTTTATCTGGTCTTGTTTTTGATTGGCCAGATTGGAGGGCTTGTATTGAGCTGAGGGAGTCTGTAAGTATGACTGCCTCCGGGATGTTATTATCGATGATCCATTTAATGGCATGTTCTATTGCTATCAGTTCAATAGTAAATATAGACAGGCTCGGATTGGTTTTGAGTTCGATATTTACGTTTTCATCAGGGACCGAAACTGCTGCTCCTGCTGTTCGTTTTTCAATATCTTTGCTGTCATCTGTATATATCTATAATCCACCCCTATGTTTTTTTTCTATATAGTTTATACTAGTTTGTTTCATAATTGTTATGTCATTTTCGCCTTTTTCCCCAATAATGTCCTTGATTTTACAGGAGGGGGGGTTGTGCTTTAAGTCACACTTGTTTCTATAATGGGGTGGTTCGATATCTCTAGGTATGTTCAGCTCAGCTATGAGTTTCTGAACTGTAACGGAGTATGGTCGGTATTGGTGTGCCTTTTTAGTAGTTTGGCACCCATGTTCCCCAATGAGGTCATTTACAGGCAGATTTTTACCCAAAGGCGAGGAACGTGCCCAATATTTTAGGATTAATTCCTCTCTTCTTAAATGGAGTGGTTTTATGCCACATTCTACTTCGAGTGCATTAATCGGGGTGGATATAAATGCCCTTGTTGCAATGCGAAGGGCTTGGTTTTGTACTGTGTCGAGCTTTTTAAGTTGGGCTTGTGAGGCAGAGTTATAGGCTTGTGCGCCATAATCTAGTTTACTTAAGATGAGGGCTTTGTATAGGTTGATAAGGGTATTCTTATCAGCACCAAAAGTTGTGCCCGTGACCAAACGAAGAATGTTTAGGTCCTTCTTACATTTCTGGATGAGCTATTTTATGTGCTCATCCCATCTGAGTGCTTTATCAAGGATCATCCCTAGAAAGTTTACATTGTCCACAAATTCAAGTTTTTTGCCAAAAAGTTTGAGATCGAATTTGGAGGTGTCGATATTTTTTTTACGTCTAAAAAGTATGGCTTTAGTTTTAGTGTTGGACACCTTAAACCCCCACGCCTCAGCCCAAAATTCGATTTTTTGGGTGCTTTTTGAAGGGCATCTACGGCGCAACTGGGTGAATAATGTTTTCTCCATATTGCGCTATCGTCTGCAAATTGCGACAGCTGCAGTCTTTCTTCCGGGTTGAGATTCTCTTTTAGTGAAACCATGATTATATTGAAGAGAATGGGACTAATAACACTGCCCTGGGGACAGCCATTTTCTAATTTGTGCTGATTTGATGTTTCTTGTCCCACCCTTACTTGAATTTTTCGATTGTGGAGGAAATTGTGTATCCATTTAAGCATGTTTCCGTTTATGCCAAATTGTTTCAGTTTACAGATGGTTCCTGTTGACCACATGAGGTCAAAGGCTTTTTCCAGGTCTAGAAAGACGGCAGCTACTATCTTATTTTCCATAAAGGCCATATTTATCTCAGAGTCTAATCTGGTTAGTTGATCAGTGGTAGATCTCTTGGGTCTAAAACCGGATTGAGTGTCAGCCAGGTGCCCTTTGTTTTCTAAATGGGCCGTCAATCGTTTAGCAATCATGGTTTCCATTGGTTTACAGATACACGATGTAAGTGATATAGGTCTGTATGACCCTGGTTCCAGTTTATTTTTATTTGGTTTTATAATAGGTATGATGGTGGCAAGTTTCCATTCAGGTGGGAGTTCTCCTCTTTGATAGGAGATATTCATAAGTTTCAATAGTTCCATTTTGGAGTTATCGGGTAGTTGTTTGAGCATTTCATAATGGATTGTGTCCGCTCCTGGTGTTGATTCCTTTTTGGATGATAGTGCAGTTCCCAGTTCAAAAAATGTGAAGGGTCGGTTTAAGTCCGAGTTATTTTCTATTGCCTGGGGTTCCGGGAAAGGTGAAAGGTGAAAGGTAAATCGTTTCTAATATATGTTAGGACTCCGCCTCCTCTGTCTATTCTATGTTTGAAGGAGGCGACTTTGTAATTGGGTATGTGGGGTATTTTATTTTTCAACCACGTTTCTTGTAGGCAAAGTAGATGGGGCTTAAGTTTTTTATCTTCCAGTTGTGACCTAAGTTCGGAAATATAGCCCATGTTACGGATGTTCCATTGTACCAATTCAAGGTCAGAAGTTGTTGTTACAGCCGCGTGTGTGAAGCCGTTGCTGTAGTCGTGGTGCAATGACGGGGTATTAGTGTCTACCGGAGGTCTCTTTTGATAGTAACGTATAAATATTGTTACTATGGTACGTTGCCTTAGGTAAGGAGTTATTTGGTCGTCTGGTTTTTTGCTGGGCAACCATTGTGTTGGCATTTGTATTTATAGGATCGGGCCTTCTAACTTGGTTGGATGAGGCAGTTCCTGTATTTTGAGGAGCATACCTCGGTACATTTGGTTTAAAGGGAGCTGGGGGCAGGTTATGGGTCTGTATGAGGGGGGGGAGTGTTATCTCTTTCATCCACATGCTTCTCTATGATGTTTGATACTACACCTTCTTTCTGCTTTTTACTCATATTGGATGTGTTTGTGTGTAAGATGTCTGTTAATATGTGTTTTAATTGTAGTAGTGTGATGGTTTTCGTCATGTCAGGTCCAGTTGCTGGTTGTTCGGCATTTTTAGTTTTATTTATTTTCGGAAAGTCCGTTTCTAAATTAAAAAGGGAGGGGGGTTTGATCATCATGAGGGGGGCTAGTTTTTTATCGGTCCTGTGTGTTGTTGGATCTTTCCTTCTTTTTGCCCATTCTATGTAAGTTATGTTATTTTTATGTATGTATATTTATGTTATGTATGTTGATTTATCCAAAATTTTATACTACATGTAGAAGTGTTTACCAATTTACTATCAATTATCATCAATGACAACTTTTCTGAATGACAATCCGAAAGCACGTGATATTCACTACACATAAATGTTGTTCATTGACCATGACAAACCGGTTTTCACCAGTCAGGTGACAAAGAATAATATTGAGTCCGGCCTACCCTATTTTTATAACGGTACATGATCCCGATTAACAATCATTTTATTTAACCCATTTTGTCCTGGGGCGGGCACCTTGGTCGACAGTGCCGGTCCAGACCGGGCGCCGCAAAAGTGGCGTCTGATCGGGGCCTACATTGTTTGCGAACAGTTCGGCTGTTTAAAATAAAATAAAAATAATAAATAAATAAATAAATAATAAAGAAACGAAAGGCTGTAGCTCCAGTCCTTGACATGTACGCCTTCTGCATTTCATTTTCGGCACAAGGCTACGGTCAAGGAAATCGCACTCTGAAGCTCAAAGTAAACGGGCAGTCACCCCCTCTTGCCGACATGACTTGTCCTACAAGCGTCGACATACATTCAGGGGGAGTGTAACCCTCTTGAGCGGAAAGAGATATAGACATGTACATTTAGTTACGCAGCGAAATTGTTGAAATATATATGTATAGACGAATTTTTACAGTATGTTACGATAACAAGCCCGTGCAATAAAGTGCTTTTTCACATCTTCAAAATGGCCACTTTTCTGATTAAAAATCCAATACAGTTTCCTTATTATACCGCAAACATGGGTTGTGGGTGCTCGTTGGAACATGGTACGGTTCTAGCGGGTACCCACAGCCCCTGTCTTGGTCAGAAATGGGAAAATTATAATATACCCCCCTGAAATGGGGTTCAGGGGGTGTTCAATTCACGGACTAGTTCACGTGATGTATAAATAATTATATACATGTTCCTCCTAGGATTTGCATAACTGGTTCATTACAGTAAGCAACCTCTGAAAATGATTGAAAAAAAAAAATAAATAAATAAAAAAATAATAAAAAAAACAACCCGGAAACGACGCACGACGTTTGAATGGGGTCAAGGTGTCGATTCGGCGTCTTGACGCCGAGTCGATGGTGATGACCTCTGTTCAGGCATTGTGTGTGTGTAACCCAATTTCTTTTGCAGAGGATTTGTACTTTGGCGTCACGTTGTATTTGCTATGTTCTGTTGCTATGCACTAATGCCACCTGCGTGTGGCCTGTTGCACTTTCATGAATAAAGGATTCGTATCGTATCGTATCGTATAGTCTGCGTATTTTCAAATCAAAATTAAAGGACACATATGTGACTTACAAACCAAATCAACATTTAGCTTACGGGCACGGCTGGCCGAAAGTAAGTCACTGTGGGATCAGACTTGGATTATGTCATCTAAATCAACACCTAAGTAATTATAATCTGATTGACTCCCCTCAACTGTGAATTTACTGAATGCGCAAATGTTCCAGAAATCTCCGAACATTTCTTCCTCTCATGTCCACGGTATCTTCACCAACCAAAGTGTTTCAGAATTTATCTTCTCGGGATTCAACTTTAATTTGCATCATGAAAACACGCCTATATAATTCTGACTCCTTTGAACCCCAATCTTATACAGTAAAACTGGGGTTTACAGGGGTAATCCTTATTTTTCTTATTTCGGCTCTAAAATATAGATTGTGGGTACTCGTTAGAACCGCCTCGGGTACCACAATCTATATTTTGAGCAGAATTAAGAAAAAATGTTCAAAGTTTTGGTCTCAAAAGTTGCATTTTTTCGGTGGTGAAGTTTACAATGTATTTGTATAGGCATTTTTTCGTAATGGTTATTCAACTAATGCAGGTCATCTTTTTAGAATTCTGTTAGAAGGATCACCAAACCTAAATGCTGAAGAAAATAAATTAGGGGATAACTATATCGAAAATTGTCATTTGGGGAGATAAATCGGAGGTTTTACGGTCGGAATTTCGGTTTACGGCGACGCGCCAGCAAACAGTAAAACGTAATTTGCGACCGTAAAACCGACGATTTACCTCCCCAAATGATAATTTTCAATACAGTTATCCCCATTCTAATGCACTTTTTCGGTTGTTTCGTTAAACATTGAACTGTTTTGTGCAAAGCGATAAGGACCGAGCTGCGTAAAACCAAATACCAGCCAATGAAAAAAGACGTTACGTGATGCCGTCAGGTTTTAGACAGTATATCGCAGAATATACTGTCGCAATTTTTGGACGTTATCCAATCAGACGTCGCGTTACATACGCAAGTGCATTAAAATTGTTATTTGATGCTGTTTTCAAATACATGCACGAAAGTAGAAGATTTAACCTACAAAATAACATCGTGTTGCATAATGTTTCCTACTAATCGCATTAAAGTACACAGCCTTTGTGCGTGTTTGGCTTTCAAGAATTTGTTAACATGAAATAGAAACCCATTAATCTGCAGATTAAGCAATATGATCCTAATAGATGTGCAAAAAGTAATTATGTGCGATATTGCGATTTATAATTAGCATGATAAAAAGTCATTCACAAAAAGTCTACTTTAGCTGCAGCAAATGACCCTGGATTTTGGGCTTTAAACATCGTATACATGTTGACATTACTTGGTTGACTTCGATCGATGAAGTGACAAATTTGGATTTTTTATACAGTTATCATATTGTACAATGTTTACCCCTCGTTGCCTGGAGGTAAGAGCGAATAATAACTTTTATTACCCAACATGCTATAGAAAAAGTAATGACCTACTTAGCTACTGCGCTAGTTTAATGATATACCCCGGGCAATAATATAATGTTATTAATCAAGTAATTTCGTATTGGCCCAGATACAGGTCCGAGGTCTGCTGTATTGGCCCGAGGCCGAGGGCAGAGGGCCAATGCAGCTGACCGAGGACCTGTAACTGGGTCAATGCGAAATTACTTGATTAGTGACAATATTATTAATTGACACAATTAAAAAAAACATGATTATTGATTTTTTTTACATCATTTGACCTCAGTTAATATTGGTTGACCTGGTGTTAATATGGATGACCTCAGATCAATAGAGGATAGTCAGTTAATAAATTTGGATATTGACCGATGATAAATACCTGGAATTTACATCACGAAAACACGCTGATATAATTTTGACCCACTTAAAACCCACTTTTATATTGTAAAACTGGGGTTTACAGGGGTAAACAGTATTTTTTATTTATTTCTGATTAAAAACATAGATTGTGGGTACTCGTTAGAACCGCCTCGCCGAGGCGGTTCTAACGGGGATCCACAATCTATGTTTTGAGCATAAATATGAAAAAATATCAGGATTTTTATCTTTTTTTGGTAATAAAATTCTACCAATATATATTTGAATAGGCGTGTTTTCGTAATGGTTTCCGGCTTTGAATGTATTTTACCTTTCCTATGAATGAGGACAACGCGGAGTTTCCCGCGTTCAGACGGGATGCAGTCGTATCTGCCACAAAGTAAAAATGGCGTCTGTCATATCTGTCGACACAGCTCTAAAATCAATTCCAACACAGCCCGCCAATATTTGAAACTTGAAGGGTGTGTGATTTATTATGCAACAAATCACGGGACAGAGAGCATGATGAGTGATGTCATTTGAATATGTCGATTTATGACGTCACTTAAGAAATAGATCAGCTCTAGCAGTGATTTGTTGAGTAATATATCACTGTTTGGAGGGCAGTTGTAAGGTAGATCAAATAATGAGCGCGTAGCGCGAGTGATTTATCTACATACAACTGACCGACAAACTGTGATATATAACTCAACAAATCACGCAATAGAGCTGATCTATTTCGATTCTCACACACCGAAAGTCGACAAAATGCTGTTGTTTCCTTCATATTCTCTCAACATTCCGCAATTGTTTGAAGAAATCTCGCCAACACGTAACATATGCAGTTACCTGTTTTTGTAACGTACTTTATGCGTGAAAAAGACATTACTCCGTCTAACGTCAAGGAAACGATCGATGACGTAGCAAAACGTCATTAAACGGCGGCTTTTCGCGTCACGCTTTTTCGCCAAGTGTTTATCACTCAATATATCACCAGATTTAGCCATTGGCTATGTAGGCGACCAGTGTTAGAATCGGAGTTCCTTGACGCTAGACGGTGTAACGTGACTTTCTCGCCAAAACTCTAGCAAATCTGTCGAACTCTAAAATAAAAGAAAGCAGACCAACACCTGATCGCTTTTAAGTCTACGCTATCTAACTAAAACTCATATTGTCGTCTACACTGTTTAACTCAAATTTCAGATTGTTGCAATTGGTCATTTGTTTGTTTTTTGTTTTCAGTGGATGTTTTGCGTAATCAGTTGGGTATAAAACATTTACATGTATGTCATGCCCGTTTGGGAATAGTCAAAACCAATGCCCTCATGTTGTTGTCATTTGTTATTTGTTTGTTTGTTGTTGTTTTTTTTCAGTGGCTGTTTTTCGAAATCACTTGGTTATAAAACATTTATGTCATGCCCGTTTGGACATAGTCAAAACCAATGCCCCCCCCCCAGCGCCTCGGACGAAACCCCTGCACTATTTCCCTCGCCTAAGGCCTCGGACAATAGTGCATGGAAACATCCTCGGCGCCTCGGGGCAATAGTTTTTATTATTACCCGGTCTACTATACAGTCAAACTTCAATGGCTCGAACACCTTTGGGACCACGAAAATCTGTTCGAGACGGGTAGTTCGAGCGACTGATGGTTACTGCCAGGAGGCATAACGAGATATTTTTAGATATCTTTTTGAATTTCTATAATGAAAATGTATGCTGTGTGTACTCATTAGAATCGCCTCATCAAGGCGATTCTTATGAGTACACACAACATACATTTGCAAGATAAAAGACTAAAATCTCCTTAATTATCCCCCACTATTTCTTATGTAGAGGATTTCGCTAGGGGCTCAAGAATGGGTTCGACACTTCCATGGTAAACGAGCCATCGGTGTTTGAGCCATCGAAGTTCTACTGTATAAAGTGTTATGATGTATGTTTGGCTATAAGATGAGTAACCTGATCGAGTGAACTATATCACCTTCCAATATTATTTGAGCCCCGCCAAGCGAAGTTGTGACTTCGAGCATTCCGTCATGACAAATTTTAACTGCGCATGCCCAGCCATTCAGAGGGGCCAGGGATATGGCTTTCTGCCTGAAGGTTCCTCTTGATTCACTGCTTGTACTGCTGAACCTTCGCTGCTCGCATAGGCGATAAGTGCCAAAATCGCTTGACGGGGCCCATTTACTATTGAACGGTTCTATTGGAGAATGTTTAGCCTATATAATGTATCAATTTTTGGAAACCATCTTTGAAACTTGGTATATCAAAATCAGAGTTAGGAGGACTGTTCAAATATGAATGCAAGTAGAACGTTTTCTCATGCACTAATGCGAAAATCACCTGGAAATAAATATCACAGCGTAGAAAAACATTTTACCTATACATTGATACCAAACCTGTTAAAATCCGTCCACTTTAGCCATGTATATCGTGCGATAAACACTGTCTATTCTTGTATACTAATACAAAACGTGGTTGGAAGAAGATCAGAGTACGCCGTTGAAATACGGTCCTATATTAAGAATCGTTGTATTCTTGGTATACGGTGCAAAGACATTTTTGATGATATATGTTCGGTTTATGGGCATAATGAAATGTCTTTTCCGACAGTTTTTCGTTGGTGTAAGACATTCAGCCGTGGGCTAGTTTCAACAGAAGATGCACCACATGATCGTCGGCCTAAAAGAGCAACATCTGCCAAGATGGTTGCTAGAGTGAAAGAAATAGTTGCTACCGATGCACGATACACCACTAGGCAAATAGCTAGTATGGTTGGCATCTCATTAGGTGCAGCTCTTACAATTCTGAAACGGGATTTGAAAATGAGAAAGATCTGTGCTAGATGGATTCCCCATCTGTTGACAGATGAGCAGAAAAAGACACGCGTTCAGTGCGCCAAGAATTTGCTTAAAAAGTTTCCAAATTACAATGCACTGTCTTTCGCTAATGTCGTCACAGGTGACGAGACATGGGTTCACTTTTTTGAGCCAAAACGAAAGATTCAGAACAAAATAACAGCAACAAAGTATTGCAAAGCGGACCATCATGAGCGTCAAGAAGGTAATGTATGCCATATTCTTTTCAAATCAGGGCCCTGCTATTCAGGTTGCTGTGCCTAAAGGCAAATCTGTAAATGCGAAGTTTTACAAGAATAAAGTTCTTCAAAAATTGAAGAAATATTTCAAAGAACGAAGACCCGCAACTGGTTTGGCCAATGTCAGATTGCTACATGACAATGCGTCATCGCACAAGGCGTTCATTGTGCAAGACTATCTGAGCAGGAAAAGGTTATTGAACTCCCTGACCCCCCGTATTCCCCTGACCTTGCCCCGTGTGACTTTTATTTTGTTCCCGCGGCTGAAAAATACCTTTCTGGTCGAAATTTTGTACAGCGCAAACACCTCGGTTCTGCAATATTCCAGTGCCTTCATAGTATACCTCGAAAAGACAACAAAAATGCATTCAATGATTGGATCAGAAGACTGAAAGTTTGTATATCTGTTAAAGGGGAATCCTTTTAGGGGACAAAATAAAGTTTTCATCAAAATCTATCACGGAATCATTTTTATGTGCTTAGTTGCATTCATATTTGAACAGTCCTCGTATGAAGAATCAAGTGAAAAATACGGCTGATATGTTTTTCTAGGTCTTGAGTTTACATACTAGGAAATATAAGTGAAGGCAATGATCAGGAATCGATACAATTAACCCACGGCTCCCATCAGAGACACCAAATGGAAAGAAACACTAGACCCTAGTGGAAACATCCATAGCGGAAAGCCAAAAGGACAGTACAGTTACTTTCCCACCAAATGGCCAATTGGCTATCAAAAACGAAGATATAAGCGTTACACAGACAAGACAAACCATAACAAAAATTAATCGCGACAGAAGAACCGCCTTGGAGCGGTTAGTGAAACGAATTCCACTAGGGAGCTTAAATCGATTTAAGGCGGCCACAATCCTCGCCCGTACTTCCGTCGCGATTTAGACAAATTATTTGTTCAGTCCACACGAAGGCTTCCTAACTCATCAGTGCAACATCTCTGAGAACACAAAAATTAAACAACCACTGAGATGAAAGTCATAATAATGGTTGAAAAGTGTTTAGCTAGAAAATGCATTGGCATAATATCTGATGGGATCAATAGAGACGGAGGTACTCCAGTTGCAAAGAAACTGACAGAAGTGTTTCTGATTTTGAGAAAAGAAGAATACAAGGAACCACTATAACAAAACACCGAAGTGGTTTATAAACCAGCACCTGGCATGCTTTACAAGGAGTCCAGCATCAAGTGAAAGATAAAAGTGGTAGACAAGTTCACCTGTTGTCAAAAGTCTTGCTCATTGATTGTAAAGTTGATGCAAGAATTGCGAAAGCTATTGCAGCATTTGGCCGACTACGTGGTAGTGTTTGGGATTGAAGTGAAATCAGACTTGACATAAAGCTGATTACTGCCAACACTATTATACGCATGTGAAACCTGAACAGTTTACAAACGACATGCCAAAGACCGAACCACTTCCATACAAGCTATCTTAAAACACTTTGAAGATTTAGATTTAAGATTAAGTTGGAAGACAGGATTCCAGACAAAAAGTCATGAAAAGGGCAAGGACATACTCTTCTGAAATTGGCAAAGCTAAGATGGCCATTCGATGTAATCAGGATACATTTGCCAAAGAAAATCTGTATGAAGAACTAGAAATGGGCAAACGCTCAAATGGTGGTCAGAAGAAGCAATGCAAAGACACAATCAACGTTTCCCTTAAGGACTTCAAAATACCAAAAGAGACGCGTGAACAATTTGCACAGGCTGGACAGACCAAATTGGCGAGGTCTCATCCGAAGGGGTACTGGTGAATATGAGGCAAAAGAAATCTGCGAAGCCGAGTAGAAACATGATCGGCGCAAAGCCAGAGGTGAGGTACAAACGACAGAGCTTTCACTCTCTGATCTCTCTTGCTCTATCTGCAACAGGCAGTTTAGAGCTAGAATAAGTCTCATCAGCCAACTGAGAACACACAAAGAGTAACAATTCTCGCATTTTATTTAGATTTGTCAATGTCAGCAATGACTGACAATGTTTTGGAGCAAACATAAGAAGAATAATGTACTAGAATACCCTTTAAGTCCAAGTTTTCCTCTATATGGGCCCCATCAAGCGATTTTGGTACTTTTCGCCTATGCGAGCAGCGAAGGTTAAGGCGAGCCTGCGCATCCGCGCAGTCTCGCCAGAACATTGGCTGCCCGCTCATACAAGCAGTGAATCAAGAGGAACCTTCGGACAGAAAGCCATGTTCCTGGCCCCTCTGAATGGCTGGGCATGCGCAGTTAAAATTTGTCATGACGGAATGCTCGAAGACACAAATTCGGTTGGCGGGGCTTATATAAAGTGTGTGTGGGGAGGTAGAGTAGGGAGTTAAACGGACATTTCAGTAGAAGACAAAAAAAAGAACAAGAAAAAGTATAGCGTGTAGTTATATGTTATACAGAGGCGTTGCTAAACTTAAGGGTTGATTGCATATCTCCAGGACAAGCATTTTTCAGATGATAATTAGTGATCGTTTTTAAGTTCAAACATTGATTGTGGGTTCTAAGGAGTAACCACAATCTATGTTCATCAGTAATAAAGAATCTACCGTATTACCGTATAAAGATGTGAAAATTAAAGAGAACGATCAGGAACGGGCACAGTCAGATCCCAAGAAGTCGAAACATGGAGTGACGACAGTAAACAGAACGGACAACAGGTAAACCGAGTCAGCAACTCCTTCCCAAACAGGTTGTGACTCAGAATATCCAAACCAAACTAAAAATGAGCACTATACATAAATGGGGAAAGAATCGGATTCACCAACATGACAAACTGCTGGGTATTGGTAAATCGTTTAGAGGATCTGAGCTAGACTGTATAGTCAACAGGGTGCGAGACCAACCGCACATTAAATAAATCCTTTTGGTCTGTTTAGCGTGCCATTTCATCCCAATGTCGATATAAGTCCCATAAAATTAAAATGATGTTGGTGATGACGCATAACCTCAATTCAAACACATATAAAGTGAAATCACCCTGAAATTCATGTCCCCATGTTCTTCACTCCTTTTCACTAGAACCAATGTCATATATAATAGGCTGATTTATATAATCTGTTATCATAATGGAACTGCATATGACATATTAAAAAAGTGCCGTAGATTTTAACCCTTCTCTTGCTGAATATTCAGTTTAGCCACACCCATTTCTGACTTTTAACCAGTCAGATTACTTGATGTAATTTATTCTCACAAATTCATACATCACGAGAACACGCCTACATGCATATAATTGTGACCACCTCCAACCCCACTTTTATATTGTAAACATGGGTTTTACAGGGGAATACGCTATTTTTCTTATTTCTGCTCAAAAACATAGCTTGCGGGTACTTGTTACAACCGCCTCGGCGAGGCGGTTCTAACGAGTACAAACAATCTATGTTTTGAGCAGAAATATGAAAATTATTAGCATTTTTATCTGAAAAATGTCATTTTTGGTGGTAAAATATTTCCAATATATTTGAATATGCGTGTTCTCGTAATGAACTGAATGTCAAACAGTATAGATCCTGATCAGAAGCCATCTGATCTGGATCTACACTGTTTGCAAAGATAGGGGTTGTCGTGAACAGCAGGATAAGAGTTAACCCCTTGCCTCACCATCAGCATTAACCTGGATTTTTTTATTTTTGCTATCTCAGAAAACACTCCCAGGCGCCCGAGCTCTAAATATGAATGATCTTTGATATAAAACAACTTGAAAATAAAAATAATAATAATAATAATAATAATAATAATAATAATAATAATAATAAGAAGAAGAAGAAGAAGAAGAAGAAGAAGAAGAAGTAATACGTATAACCAGAGCTCTACAATAGCTCTTCATGTACTACATACAACCAACCGCACATGGGTACTGGTAAACCGCTTAGAATGTCTAAGACTGCCCAGGCAAAGCGGTACGAGTCCAATGCATATAACCCTATTGGTTTCATTTCATCCCACTATCACATAATGGTCCCACAAAATTGGAAGCAATGTTTTCAGTGTTGACCGGGACGTTAATACACAATTCAAACAAACATACAAGGAACTAATAAGAATCTTATATGGGTGTGAGGGGTGGATGGAAAAATCCGTCCCGAGGGACACTGTCCGGCATCACGAGGCTTGCCGAGTGATGCCGGACAATGATCCCGAGGGACGGATTTTTCTATCCACCCCTCACACCCATATTGGATTCTTTTTATTGCATACCTTCCATTTCAGATACCAACGTCCGCCATATTATTTGACACTGCAGGAATGTTTAGTGACGTCACGTAACCTGCCATGACGTCAACCTTAACGACGTTGCATACGAGGTCGTAATCAACCCATGCGATTATATTCGATTTGGGTCGGAACACCAGGGTCAGAACCTAAATTTCTATCCCAGGATAAAATCACGGATTTCCTTGCCTGGTGTGCAAGAAAAAACTGTCCTGAGCGAGGACTAATAATGTTCCTTTCAATCCTTATTGAATTGAATTGAATTGCAACGTCCCCGTCATCACTGTTTAGGTCATTTATGAGACGATGCCTCCAATTATGTGGGACTTTTACCCGACATTGAGATGAAATAACATTTCAAGCCCTGCCGCCAAATGAAACCAAAATGGACAGTCTGACTCACAACACTTTGCCTGGACAGGCTAAGACCTTCGAAGCGGTTTACCAGTACGCATGTGTGTTTAGTTTCAGCTCTGCGTAGAAGCACATTGCAGCACTATCTATTTCTCCAAGCCCAGATGTGCGGGCGATCCTTTCAATCCTTAATGTTTAGCTGTAAACAGTGTAAAACTTGATTACATGCCGCATTCTGATCTGGGGGTACACTGTTTGCCAACCATACTGTTTGCTAAACCCATCACATGATTCTAGCCCAGTTTCTACGGATAGACTTTGACCTCAGCGGTAAGAAAAGCCCGGCGAATTTTACTGGACGTAAGTGACAGGAAGCTACTGTGCTTTTTAACGTTTTGGCCTACGGAAAACAATCAACGTGTTTATGTATTGTTTGTAGCAAATATAAACTTTTTGACGGCACCGTGGCCTAATGGATAAGCGTGCTGACTCTTAATCATTAAGTCTCTCACCGCTGTGGTTCGATCCTCGCTCGGGTCAAATGTGGGATGCCATGTTCTGCAACGGAAGGACCGGGAGTTTTACTCAGAGTACTCCGGTTTTCTCCCGCCTCTGAATAACGATCGGCTTGAAATGAGAGAAATAATCTACGAAGGGCCGTAAAACGAAAATCATTAAAAATCTGTTTTCATAATCTGTTTTAAATATCGCTAATTCTAATCACTATATATCTTACATGAGTGTTAATGTATTATTGAATTTATTAAACTCGTTGAGGAAAGGGATAAAATGCTCGGCAAAGCCTCGCATGTTATCCCTTTCCTCAACGAGTTTAATAAATTCAATAATACATGAGCACGAATGCAAGATTCTATTTATCATATGACATTTAAAACGCATTTCATTCACGGTCGTTTACAAAAATGTCAATATTCCGCCGTTAGTAAAAGCGACGTCGTTAAGGACGTCGTACATGCAACGTTACGGGATGTATCAAGCTAATTTGTATATTTAATCCACTAGTGGATTATCGAAAATATTACTTGGCGTTATTACACTCTCAGACGCGACGTCATATGATAAAAACATTTTAATAAGCCCGTCGTTTATGTGTTTTTCTCTTCAGAAACCTATGTATTTTATTGGATACATGTACTTGTTACAATGGCCACGTCGAGGTTATTTAAGCAAGCAACCTAAATACAAGTTGTATGAGCAAGGACGAAACTTAAACCATTTATTTTATTTGTTTCTTGCCCTTAATAGTGGGCTAAAACACAACTCGGGATTGCTTCGTGTACTCGAGTTTTCGACCACATCTGATTACAGATGAATGACTTGAAGGGGTTTGTTTGGTTGTTTGATTTAAGAAATAGATCAGCTCTAACTGTGATTTGTTGAGTAATAAATCACAGTTTGGAGGTCAGTTGTAAAGTAGATCAAATCACGAGCGCGTAGCGCGCGTGATTTGTCTACTTACAACTGACCGACAAACTGTGATTTATTACCCATTAAATCACAAACTAGAGCTGATCTATTTCGATTCTAACAGGCTGAAAATCGACAGTAATGATGTTGTCGCCTTCAAAATCTCACACCTTTTCGCCATTGTTAGAAGAAATCCCGCTAAAATTACCGACTGAAACCTTATAGCCTTTTCTAACGTTTCCGATGCGAGAAAATGACGTTACACCGTCCAACTTCAAGATAGTCGACTAGTGACGTCATAAATTGGCAGTTTTTAATGACGTCACTTGTCACGCTCTTCCTTGCCGTGATTTGTTGTAGAATAAAACGCAGTTATTTTCCATTGCTTATATAGGCGCGCTGTGTTAGAATTGAGGTTTAACGTCCCCGTCAACACTGTAAAGCGCTGAATGTTAATCATTAGGTCTGTAACAGATGTGTTTGGCTAGGGTCTGATGTGAGACGCCGTTCTGCAACTGAAATCTAGGAGGTTGCTCTCCGGTACTCCGGTTTTCAATTTATGCCCTCCAAAAATGGTAAACAAACGTAAATACTTAGAACAAATGAACAAGAAGTCCTTTTCAAGCCTTCGCATTTAAATATTTTTTTTTTCAGTTCTGGACACAAAATTCTTCAAACTTGCAAGTAATAATAAGCCTATAATCGTTTGTATGTTTGCATGCACAAAAAATGCTATGGGATTCGAACGCACGACCCTCTGGTTCAAATGTCAAATAAAGTCCCGTGATCAAGCAAGATTCCACTAGATCACTGCTCTTATATGTGTGTTGTGCAATTTTTAGCATATTTGTTGCATTATAAACACTGAAAAATATAGGTCAGATAGGCTGCAGACGTTCACTATTAGATATGAAATGCAATTATTATGTTAAGAGCGCCAAATAATTCGTTTTACATGAGCAAAGTACAGTCGAACTTCAAAGGCTCGAACACCTTTGGGACCTCGAAAATCTGTTCGAGACAGGGGTTGTTCGAGCCACTGAGGTTACTGTCAGGAGGCATAACGTGATACTTTTAAACATCCTTTCGGTGTTCTATAATGAAAGTGTATGCTGTGTGTACTCATTAGAATCGCCTCATCGAGGCGATTCTAATGAGTACACACAGCATACATTTGCAAGATGAAAGACTAAAATCTCCTTAATTATCTCCCTCTATTTCTTATGTAGAGGATTTCGCTAGGGACTCAAGAACGGGTTCGACTCATCCATGGTAATAGAGCCATATATGTTCGAGCCATCGAAGTACAACTGTACATGGAAAGCGAACCTCTGGTGCCAGAACATTACTAGCTGTAAGGCAAGCCATGAAGTACCTCCAAACGAGCACTTTACCGGTAGCTTTGCACTAAATACGGGAGGTACTGGATTTTATCACTTTGGGACAGAGCTTTTAGTTGCAGTCTAAATACCAGGCAGGCTTCCATTGGATAAATATCCCATGTTTCATTTCAATGTGAGAAAAGGATAGTTATAAGGAAATAAAATGATGTGTGTTTTATAATTATATCTGCAAGCTCAAAGAAAGTGTTGCTGATTTTATATTGTCACCTCTTCTTTAAAAAACCGGCTTGTATTCACTGCGAATCTGCATGTAAACAAACATGGCGGACTATAACTTGAAAAGAAGACGAGCAACATGTGGATTTTTTCTATAAATGAGTAAGGTTTGAAAAGTTTTGTATGTGTAGTTTTTGTGGGAGCATGTAAAAGGTTACTATTGTCGCCTATAGAACATATTTAGTGGTAAGCTCCCTATATCGGATAAGCGTCGGATCGCCATTTTGTTTTTACATAAGCTATATAGACATAACCAATATTTGTGAAGGGGTATCAGGTATACTTAACCATTATCTTGCTGAATATTCATTTAAGCCACACCCATTTCTGTCTATCAACCAATCAAATTACTTGATGTAATTTATTGCTACAAATTCATAAACTAAATGCCAAACAGTGTAGATCCTGATCAGATGGCTTCTTCAGAAGCCATCTGATCTGGATCTACACTGTTTGCAAAGATAGGGGTTGTCGTGAACAGCAAGATAAGGGTTAAACTCAAATAATCACTTTACTTATCACAATTTTACATCAATATTGAAAACCATTTTCTTTTACGAACAGTCATGCATTGAAATGTCAATAAATATGTCATTTGCAGCTATTTTCTATGAATATGGAATCCTAACAAACCCCCTACCAGAAGAGTCAAATATAATACTAATTTTAATTATAGGCCTTTTAAAAACTATTCTATTAATTAACTAACTGAATAAATATATATAGAACAACTAACGCCTAGAAAAAAAAGACTATGTTTCTAAAATGCTGCAGTGTGCCACATGGGTCGTTTATCTGCAACTATGTAAATAAACATATTAATGGTATCAAGTTAAACGCTGGCAGCTTCCTGCGCGTGCCATAAATCAGGTCAGAGGTTAGGAAGTGAGACTATCTTTAACTACAATAGTTATCATACACTTGAAGCCACTTGAGCCACACGTGTGGGTTTATGGAAGTATTTCCGTGAAATGAGCAGGGGCACAGTGAAATAAGGTGTCACGTGCTACTGAAATGAGCCGGGGCACAGTGAAATAAGGTGTCACGTGCTACTGAAATGAGCCGGGGCACAGTGAATCCTATAAGACGTCATGTGCTACTGGCAAAGATTCAGTGTATACTGTGCATTCCGCCTTACTGTTCAGAAGCTTCCTACACTCTTGTTCTGTGAACAACAGCTTGACATGTATTATTTTGAAGCCTCCGTGGTATAGTGGTTACGCTACTCGCCTTGTAAACCAGGGGTCGCAGGATCGATCCCGGGCTTCTCCAGTCTTGAAACCGAGGTCCCGTCGCCGTATGACCTTAGCTGTTGGTGGGACGTAAAACTCAAACACACACTCGCTTGATATGTATTAAGGGGAATGGAAACACCTTCAGGGGAGGCAACTCTTGCAAAAGTATTTTTGTCTCCCATGTCAATAGGGGTCAACTCTTAAAGGAAAGAATTTGCTCCTGAGGAGCAAATTCTTTCCTTTAAGAGTAGACCCCCAATTTCACTGGGATAGGGCTTATAGAAAAGCCGACAGGAAGTCCCGAAAGTTGTCTACCTTTGACAAATGGCGGAAAATCTGCCAGGTGTTTCCATTCCCCTTAAGCGCTCAAGCGTCCTTCTGGTCACGCTTGTCATATGGTTGATTTTCGCATGCGTCCTATAGTTCAAATATAGGACCAATGTTTTTCGTATAATTCATTAATAATCTTCAGACCTATTTTGCTGAACGAGGGTATAAAAGGTCTGGAAGGCCTATCGGAATACTTGATTATAGATTGCGACTTATTGTGGTTCTTAGTGCCTTATAACATTTGGAAGCCCAGCAAAAATATAATTTTGCATTCGAGTGTGGAAACAGAGGTAAACATACAGCTTTACGTTCGGTTTTGCACAGTCTGGCTTGGAATGGCATGTATCACCCTCCATATTTCTTTTCGCGATTGTAGAAAATACTACATGCACGATATAATCTGAATATTGTTTATAGATAGGTTAGTTGAAAAGAAAAAGAAATAATACTTTGAGCCTGAACAATAACAACAGCAAAATAATAATTATCGTTATTTATAGAGGGTAACATATTTAGTACTAGTACTAATCTTCCATGTGGCCCTCTTTTTAATGACAGATTCAATCTGTCATTTCTAGCTATCCTGCAGGTTTTAAAGTAATCCAGGCTTTCTTCCGGCTTTGATCGCCATAGAAATATGAGTCCGCACAAAATGTAGTCCGGTTTGGCACAGTAATCAAAATTGTACAAGCGTATTAGTTATCCTATAAGCGTAATACAAACTTTTGAAGCAGACGACTTGACGATTTTATCTTAGGATTCAGCATTTCATATGATTCAGATGCATCATGCGACGGGTTTGGCGAAGATTGTATACCCAGATCAATGCGGCGTCTGTTCAGGTTTTACACTGTTTTCTATCCGTGCTGTCAATATTTAATCCTTAAAGACCAGCCTGCTGTTGGACCAGGTCAGCTGCAGACAAGAATATTAATGGGTTTACCTTCTGACTTTCGAGGTCAAGTTTAGGTCATTTACAACTTAGGTGTATATTGACTTTACGTAGAGAAATTGGAAAGAAAGGCTGTCCCTTTCAACCCTGGAATATGGTATAGATACTTAGTGTAGGTCCTGTGAAAAAAGTCTAGGTGCCATATTTAGCAGAATGGACGAGCCCAAC
This sequence comes from Lucinisca nassula, assembly GCA_963580285.1. Taxonomy (NCBI): domain Eukaryota; kingdom Metazoa; phylum Mollusca; class Bivalvia; order Lucinida; family Lucinidae; genus Lucinisca; species Lucinisca nassula. The sequence continues at coordinate 31,887,658 of OY757016.1, forward strand.
TTCAGTGACGGAAGAGTGTACTCCAGAAACTCAAGGCTGTGAATAAATCAAAGCACTGACAACACTCTAAATGCAGGCTGGTCATGAACGGGGACTTGGACTGATTCGTTTAAACTTAAGGTGTTAGTAACTAATGCAAAAAGTGTAGAACAAGATCAGCACCGCTTTCTGTGACGTTTGCTCTGAGTTTACATTGTTTGCCAGATCCAACATTTGATTTATGTGCAGATTTTACAGTTAACACTTACATGTACCCAACACTGACAAACGACACGGCTATGTTTGGGTTGATTGTTTGGCATTTCGCCCGAAGTTGCTAATAAGAAAAGTGTTTTAGTGCTAACATCTACGTGACTATCAATGACTTGTCAGAATATTTTTTTGTCTTGTAGAAAATAGCCGCAGTGAGATCGGGGTAATCCATGATACTGAAGAGCATTATCCTGGAATGATAGGGTGAGCTTGGCAAACAGTGTAGACCAAGATCAGACGCTGCAGAAAGCGTTTTCTCATCAAAATCTTTTTCTTTGGAATTTCAGAGTTAAATGAAACAGTTTAAATCTCAGCCCAGAATTATTACTACAACCTACACCCCACACTCTCAGTGCTTTGATTCTGAAACCAAACAATTGCATGATTACAACACGCTTAGGCACCATGCCCTTAAGCTAAAAAGGTTAAATCAATCAACCGTGACGTCAGGTTACCAGTCCGGCCACGTCGATCCTGTGCACCACCTTCACACCAGTACGGATAGAAACTATATGTTCAGGATCAAACTTTTGATGTGTAATGTAAGGTCGTGCCTAGAAAAGAAAGAAGAAACTGAAATGTGTTCTCAAAAAAGCATTATTGCAACATTTTTCTTTAAAGGATCGTAAGCGTGCACCTGGACAGTTAGAAGCTGGTCGGAAAGCGGATGTCGTTGACTCTGATTTTGGGTGCCACATGTGTGTGCTCTATCGTCTATTGGAGCGACATCTTACTATATACAGAAGACGCTAGTGGACGGCGACGTCGCGGAAGACCCGACGTCAGTACGTAAAGATCGTTTCAAGCGTCAGACGCATATGCGAAACAGATTTCCGCCGGCAGCTGCTACACTGTGCCTGTTGATAAACAAGGTGTCTCAACTACCAACTAATAAGCACTGACGCTGTTCGTCGCCCTTATGCGATGCACGTTTGAGAGCTAGACGTCCCTGTCGTGACCAAAGTTAACACGTCGACACAGTACGGAACACTTACGCTAGTGCATGAAATACGTAAATTCGCGTCTAAGCGACTGACATATGCGTTTCTGTGACAAATCGCACTTCAGCGTGAATCACGCCGATTGTCGTTTCCGGGTTTTTCAACTTATAGGTGTAAGGTATGACGAGGCGACGCGTGCGTAATAGAGCATGACATATCGGGTGAAATAAGCGCAATTGTGTGGCGAGCTATTCAATGTAGTTAGCGAACGCAGCTTAGTGTCATTAAGGAACATTCAAGATCATGGCTGAGACGTGAACTGAACAGCGAGGCGTAACATCAATCAGTTGCTTCGGCCTCACATGGTTCCATTTATTTGTTTACGCTAAGACTCCGGGATATCTTATCCAGCAGGATTACGAGCGGGTACATAGTCCTGTTCTTACTCAAAAATGTCTTCAAGCCAATGGAATTCATGTACTGGACTAGCGAATCTTTCTCCTCCATTCTCTTTCCCATAGAGTATCTTTTGGGAGAGGTATCCACAACCGACCAGACAAAATCTGTTACTTATGGACAGTAGCATTGTTAAAACTTGAATTTTAATGTTTGGTTTTGAAAACGTAAATAGTTTCTTTCAAAAATTTGAAACATCGAATGGCGTTTCATAATACCACCGGTCTATAGACATCTGCAAACATATCATATATTGGAATTTGCAGAACTACCTTTCTAAATTTTAAGATCTTTTTAGAAAGGTTGTCTGTAAGTTTTCACAGTGTTATAATTTCTCATAGAATCTGCCATTTGGCGCTTTGATTTCCTTTGGTAGAAACCAAATACTAAGCATTGTGGATAAAGTATCTTGCTTAAAGACACAACACTTGGCGCACGCTGGGATCGAACCGGCTACATCTCCATCTGCAACCCGATCCTTTACCACTGCACCACAGCGCTCCACAAACGCACTCACGCACGTACACACACGAAAATCAAGAATCAATTTCGGACAATTATCGCTTCTCCGTCAGCCTCATAGCAATAAATACGCACAGTCTGACCAGCATATATTTGTTCCGAGGTAATATAATCATATAATCACGTGAACAAGTCCATGAATTTATCAGCCCCTCCCCCCCCCACCCCCCCCCCCCCTCGCGCGCTAAACCCCAATTTATTAGGAGAAAACTGAGGTTTACGAGGGCTGAACAAACTGCGGTTTCTCAGTGTTACCTAGTTGTGTTTGTTTGATTTGAGGTTTAACGTTCCCGTCAACACTGTAAAGGTCATTTTGGAGACGTTGCTTCCATTTTTATGGGACATTTACCCGACATTGAGATCTCAATCCCTGCCGCCCAATGAAAGCAACACGGTTTATAAGCATGCCTGGGCAGGCTTATATCCTCTAAACGGTTTACCACTACTCGTGTGCGGGTCGGTTTCAGCTCTGCGTGGAAGCATCATCACACCGGTTACCGCGGTACAACGTGACGCGACTGAGTACAACAAACGCTACTGTTTTTCTTTGACGGGAGAAAAGTGTGAGTACAATGTTTCCTTTATTTTGTCGAACATATCACGATTTACGTTTTTCTGTTGGTTTTGCGATGACAACAGATTGCGTGTTTGTTGTATTTCCAAATTTTAAGCTATGACACGGTCAGAGAAGTGAAATCAAAGCCACAAATTAGGCCAAAATAGGTAGAAAAACAAAACTTCAAGTTTAAGGGTCTATCAATAAAAAATAAATGACATATACACGAGCATTTTTGGGTTTTTCATGTCTCTAGGCATCGAAGTAAGTATACTATTTTTAATAATTCATAAAAAATAGTTTAAATCAGAATCGTACCGATTTTTCTTGGCCCACTACCTTGAAACACGGGTACACCTTACCACGGATCATGTTTGTGTTTGGGTACACTAAACACGGAACAAATGAAACAACAAACACGGATATGGAAAACCGTATTTGGACGTTTTTACCCATTATAAGCGCCATTTTTCAAGAAATAGCCAAGAGGAACGATATATATTTGCCCTTTAGTTGAAAAATTACAATATGTACAGTGTACGCTTGGCCATTCCTCAAACAAACAAAGTGTTTTGGGTTGTAAGGTGTGTTTATGACATGAAGACAACTTTTTACAACAGATGCACAACACACAATCGTTATAATCCATAAAAATGTCACAAACAAAATAACCTGTTTGTTTGTTTGAAATGAGCTTTGACGTCTCTGTCAACACTATTAAGGTCATTTTGGAATTGTTTCTCATTTTGCAATTCTTTTTATCCGTCATTGAGAATTAACGACATCTCAAACCTACCACCCAAGGAGAATAATAGGGTATATGAAGGAACGGTCGGACTCGCACCACTTTGCCTGGGAAGAGTAAGACCTTCTAAGTGGTTAACCAGTAGTCCTGTGCGACGGGTTTCAGCTCTGTGTGGAAGTATCATGCAGCCCGTTTATTTCCCCAAGCAGCGGTGGATGGGGCCCAAGAATAACATGTACATAAATATGTAAACAATATAAAAAACAGAGGGACCGTTCAAATAGCCAACAATGAGCTATACTGAGCAAAACCAACTTCAATGAGACAACACTCACAGTGCAACCACTAGAATCTGCAAAATATTTTTTGAGTAAAGAAGTTGCGCAAGCACATAGTCTGATCGCTGAAAGCAGCAAAGAAAGACTAGCCCCGTATGCAAGTTCTGGCACACCAGACGAGGAAATCCTAGATTGTACTCTGGAATAGAAACTTTTATCCTACCCGGGTTTTCTACAAAGGGATTGTATTGAAGTCGAGAATTCTGAGGTGTATTACTCAAAGGGTGTCCGATGTGCGCTATTTGTATAGAAAGTCGTGTACGCTGTCCGTAATGCGACGTCACTTAACGTCACAATAGACGTTAGCAGTCGAAGTGACCGCATATTCAAACTCTACGTTTTAAGATTGAAGTAATGCAAGAAAAAGAATCTGAAATGGGTGTGCCATGAAATCTTCTCTTTGGTAATCATTCTGTTTTACTCACCTCAAAAAAACCAGGGGCCCTGGGTTCGATTTTTGGCTTCTCCAAACATTCTGACGAGTCGTTAAACTGGGGTCCACTCTCTGTATAACCTTAGCGGGCTGCTGGGACGTTTAACTCAAAATACGCAAACGGTCATTTTCTCCCTTTCACTGACTTAAGAAGGGCAGTTGTCAAATTCTGGCGTAAGAATATGCACTGTGTTGGTTTTATATGCCTTCAAGGTAAACTAACTGGTTCGATGTGACCTAAATAGTGTTTGCTGGGCTGTTTAACTCCCAACCAAGCGAAGAAACAAGCCAGCCAAAGAAATCTTGTGAGGGATAGATAGAGAAGTTTGTCCATCATACTCAGGGGCGTAGCTACCTGTACGCAGCTACGCACTTGCGTACACATTACAAACGTAAAAATAGATGTTTTGTTTGTTTGATTTCAGGTTAAACGTCCCCGTCAACACTGTAAATGTCATTTTGGAGGCGTTGCTTCCAATTTTGTGAGAATTTTGCCCGACATGGGGATGAAATGACATCTCAAGCCCTGTCGCCAAAAAACCCAATAGGGTTTATTGGCATGGACGGTCCGCCTCGCGCCGCGGTTCCTGGACAGGCTTAGATCCTATAAACGGTTTACCAGTACTAGTGTGCGGGTCAGTTTCAGCTCTGCGTGGAAACATCATGCAGCCCATATATTTCTTCAAGCCCCTATGGGCGGCGGCGGCCAAAAATAGACGCAGAAGAAAAAGAAGAGGAAGATGAAGAAAAAAAAGAAGCAGAGAGAAGAAGAGGAAGAAGAAAAAATAGAAGAAAATGTTGATGATGATGATGAAGTTGTATTTGTCTAGGATATACGCAACACTATGTATTAGCTAGCATAGTTTCCTCCTCTGCAATGGGTACCGCACTTACAGGAAAGAATTCTTTCCTGTAAGAGTGGTCCTCATTTGGTAAACGGAGCTATTATTTTTAGCATTTGCTTTGGTTTGCGTGCAAAAGATTTTCTTCCAGCTACGCCCCTGATATTGTTACGGCCCACAACTTCTAATCCTAAATTATCTTCCTTGGCCTACAGGTTTGTAACCAATGACAACTGCGTCATGGGTACGACTCTTTGGCACAGAGTCGATTACCTTTTTTTTAGCTATGCACCATTCCTTCATTATGGCTGTCATGTCGGAAGATGTTGACTCGCCCGGGATTTGATTTTTTTTTAGCAAAATTGACCTCGCGTCAACATACGGACTTGGAAAAAAGGGGTGAGGTGTTACGGCCCGATGCACCTAACCTACATTAAACCTGCCTTTGTTGATTATGCGGAAGACAACTGAGGAAGACAGTTAACTCTTTGGCTTAGTGCTTAGAGCAGTCGATTTTACCAGATCGTCCCAGCTTCGAATCTCACCATAGGCGATTATTCCCCTTTTTTTACAATTATACTTCTCTCCATTGTAACGACATTCATGTCGCAAGAGTCTTATATTTTTTTATTTCAGAAAGATACATTATGGCTGAGTTTGAGTTTAGCGATGCTGGTCATCCAGATAACCCCTGCACCATGTATACTATTGCCGAACCTAACAGTGAAACTTAGGATTGGGCTGATATTTTGTCTTGTGTCTCACCAGGTGCCGTTTTCGGTCCAGTTTGGTCTTCGTGAACATTAATGACATTTTTACTGACATTGTATAACAGGCGACAAAAATGCTACACATCTTTGGCCCGGTCGTGGTTCGAAACCGGGCCGCCGGATTGATAAGCAAATCTACCACGTTGCTATAAAAGCCTGCTTGTATCGAAAGGCAGTACAAGTGTGCTATATACATATACCCTATGCCATTCTCCCCATCCACATTGAGATTCGCCCTCGAATTTCTGGGAGTCCGAAAATCATGTGAAATAATACTCAAGGAGTTCTAATGCACGAACCCTCATTTTTTTTGTTCTCTGCCTAGTTATCTGCTTAATGTATTGCATTAAACACTCATTCCGGTAAGACACCCGTACGACATAGTGTATTATTTCACATCTCCTAAATGGCTACTTCTCTGATGAAATCCATGATATGTTTCTTATTTATACTACAAAAATAGGTCGTGGGTGCTCGTTAGAACCGTCTCAACGAGGCGGCTCTAACGTGTACCCACAACTTATGTCTTATAGCAGATATAATAAAAAAGTATGTATATCCCCTTGAGTCCCAGTTTTCTCTATGTAAAGTAAGGGGTGTTCATTTCACGGACTTGTTCGCATGATGTCATGCCACATTTTCATGCCCAGCATCTGAGTCTATCCATTTGGTTCGAAGTTTACGTAAGTCCCCTGTAATTCTAAAGTCCCGGCAGCACACCCAGTCGTCTGCGAACAGTCTTATTTCTGAGTCAATGTCGGTGGAAATATGATTAATATGCAGGGAGTACATGTATAACAGTTGACTAAGAACAGTCCCTTTCGGGACCCAGACAAAACTGGAACACACTCCATATATACTCGCCGTTAACTCATATTGGGTCCATGTCATTTACAAAAACTTACTATTTTCAGTAGCAAAGAAAGGAATCTATAAATTCAAGAGTCTCCCCTCCCCGTCAATGCCGAAACTAAATACGTTGGGTTTCAGATGTTCATAAGTAGGGGATGTGGTAAAAACGTTCTGGAAAGCCAGAATAAATGTGTTCAACCGTCCCCTTTGACCAAGGTTGTTACCCAACCCTTTAAATTCGTACGTGTATAAGTTCGGAGATCATAATGAGAAATAAAAAGGCATTAAAGAGTATGTAACAGCAAAATGGATCGTTTTGAATTAAAAACAGCATCATGTATCATGCCTTCGCTGGCGGATTAAAGAGTTGTATTTGAATTTATATTGCCCCCGCCCACCGGGTCTTGGAGAAATAAATTTGGCTGCATGGTGCTTCCATGCAGAGCTGAATCTGACCACAAACGACTACTGGTAAACCGCTTAGAAGGACTAAGCCTGGCCGGGCAAAGCGGTGTGAGCCAGATCGTTCAATGCATATAAGCCTTCTGGTTTCATTGGGTGGCAAGGCTTGAGATGTCATTTCATCTCAGTGTCGGGTAAAAGTCCCACAAAATTGCAAGCAACGTCTCCAAAATGACCTAAATAGTGTTGACGGGGACGTTAAACCCCAATTCAAACCAATTTTTCAATTTATGAAGAATATTATCCGTGTTTGTTGCACCTAAATTGTGCTGACTAACCGCGTTATGGTGTATCATAACCCGTGGTAAGGTGTACCCTAACAAAAAATCAACCATTGAACCATCCACGGATTCAGTGGGTATTGACAAGAACTGGGGCTCAAGCAAATGCATCAATTGAAGCTCTGAAATCGCAATAACATATAAATCACAAAATCATGTACACAAAAGATGTGTTACTGTCAAAAACATTGATCGAAGTATGCTGGGGTTGGTGAAAACACACTAGACGAAAGAAAAATGTTTGTGTTTTCGTTTATAATGAACAGAATTCTCTGCAACTGTATCAGTAAATGGTAATACCATTATTCTGCAGCTATGCAAAATAACCACCCAAAAAGATTAGGATCTGGGCTACAATAAACCTTTTTCTTACCGAAAATACTGCTGTGACGTCATGGTTTCTGTAGCGTTCGTTGTACTCTGTCGCGTTCGTTGTACTGCGGTAACCGGTGTATGCGAACTGTTACCAGGTTTATTATTATTTTTTTTTCTGAGTATTCTGCAGCACTCGTTTTCCAAGAACTTATGGACATGCAGTTGAACTGCATATTTGTTTATAATTATTGTATTGTTTTCTTTTATTGTATATCTTTTATATCCTGTACCTATAGCAGTCGTCAATATATCCAGCTGACAGGGGCTACCTTCCAGACCTGCGGTGGCTGTCAATCTTTTGTTTCTTTATAATATGAAGTATGGGTATAAGTGTTGTCCAATGGAGAGCCGCCATAGGTCTGTTCGGTGGTCTCATTATACGAGGCAGTCGTAGTGAATTTTACATAAAGATAAAATTAAGTTTTTTCTACCAAAAAGTTAAATGGTTATGTCTCTCTATGCTTTCATTGCTCTTGTCCATTACGAGATCTCTTAATGAATCAACAAGTAATAACCACTTTTGCTTTATTATTTTAATGTTAATTTTACAAGCTCTGGACATTGAAGAAAACCCAGGACCAGCCACTCCAAACCCTAGTCAGGCAGACCTATCTATTTTACATATTAACATACGTAGCATAAGGAATAAGATTGAGTACATCAAGGATCATTTCTTGGACTTTGATATTTTATGTTTTACAGAGTCTCACCTGGATCAACAAATTTTAAACGAAACACTAGTTCTATCGGATATGTACGACACACCCTATAGAAAAGACAGAACCAACCATGGAGGAGGGCTCCTTATTTACATTAATTCAGAACTTATTCACACGAGGCGAACAGACTTAGAAATTTATTGCCCAGAATCTATATGGGTGGAAATTAAAACGAATAACGTTAACTATCTCCTGGGCTTGTTTTACAGTCCTAGAACAGCCGATGCAACATTCTTTGAAAACTTAAATTTGAATATTGAAAAAGCATATGATTTCACTAAAAATCTAATTATCTTAGGCGACTTAAACGAGGACCTATTTAATGATAACTACCGGAATTTAAAAGATTTGATTATACTTAATTCGCTTCAAAATACAGTTTCAAATGCAACGAGACAACTTGCGCTTTTAGATCCTATAATTATTTCAGATGACTTACAGTTTTTAGATTCAGGCACGATAGATACTCCTGCAGCTATAAGCGACCATAAAGCAACTTATATAAGATTACCATTTTATTATCAGTGTAACACATCATTCAATCGATTAATTTGGCTGTATAAAAGGGCAGATTATACCAAGCTTAAAGAGCTTATAAGTAACTATGATTGGAGTATTCTCTTGGAAGGATCTTTTAACGACGCATGTGCAAAGTTTACCAATATTTTTTTAAATTTTGCTAAAATATGTATACCTTCCAAAACCGTTACAATAAGGCCTGGAGACAAACCATGGTTTGACTCCATTATTCGTCGTAATATGCGAATTAGAGACAGGCTAAAGAAAAAGTCCATCCAGACCGGTAATAGCATCGACTGGAATAAGTATAAACGTATTAGAAATAAAGTTAATAATCTAGTAAAGCATGCCAAAGAAAATTTTTATAATTCCTTGGAAGTTTCCATCTGTGATTTTCATAACAATGACAAAAGGAAATTTTGGCAAGTTATTCGCCATTTTGTTAAAAATAATAAAACCTCAAACAATATTCCCCCACTTGTTATAGAAAAAGAAAACGGTCAAAAATCATATTGTTATACAGACGAAGAAAAAGCGGAATGTTTGAACGACTATTTTTCGTCAATTTCAACAATAAATGAAAATGAAGTTCAGTTGCCTAATTTTGAATCTAAAACTAGAAATTCGTTAAGTGATATTACATGTTCAGCTCTAGAAATTTCAACTTTAATCGATTTACTAAATCCAAATAAAGCGACTGGCCCGGATCTAATTAGTAATAGAATGTTGAAGGCTGTATCAAACGAGATCTCAGTTCCACTGGAAATACTGTTTAATAGGTCGTTTAGGGAGGGGGTGTTTGGAGATATATGGAAGGGTTCTCACGTTTTGCCTTTACCTAAAAAGGGGGACTTAACTAAGGTTACAAACTTCAGACCGGTATCACTACTTAGCGGAATAGGTAAATTACAAGAACGAATAGTTCATAAAAACATATACAACTTTTTACACGCCAACAATCTTTTATATAAATACCAATCTGGTTTTCTTCCCAATCATTCTACTACTTACCAACTTGTTGACATTTATCAACATATCTGTCAAACGTTTGATAATAATCAATATTCATGCATGATATTCTGTGATGTCTCTAAGGCATTTGATAGGGTTTGGCATGAAGGCCTAATTTTCAAATTGAAACAGCACGGCATAAACGGACATTTACTTAACTGGATTAGAGATTACCTTTCTAACAGATCTCAGAAAGTAATAATTAAATCTTCTACTTCCACTGCTAGGAATACTAATGCCGGGGTACCCCAGGGTTCTGTTCTGGGACCCCTATTGTTCTTAGTTTATGTAAACGATATTGCAGATTCTTTATTAAGCTTAACCAGACTTTTTGCCGATGATAGTTCATTATTTTATTCAGCTTCATCACTGAACGACATTCAGGGAATAATAAATCACGATCTTTGTGTTTTATCGGCATGGGCGAAACAATGGCTGGTTACTTTTAATTCACTGAAGACAGAAGCAGTTCTTTTTACATTAAAACCTTTCGAGCAGTTTCCGGATATAATTTTCGACGGAACCCCAATAAAATTTGTCCCGGAGCACAAACATTTAGGTCTAACATTAAGCTGTAATGGTCAATGGAAAACTCATATTGAAAACATTATCTCAAGCGCAGCAAAAGTAGTTGGTATAATGCGTAAACTTAAATATACATTTCACAGGGTTGCCTTGAACCAAATTTATTTATCATATGTACTGCCCATCCTTGAATATTCTTGCATTGTTTGGGATGGTTGTACAGCCCAAGACTGCCAGTCTCTTGAAAAATTACAACATGAAACAGCTCGTATTGTTACGGGTCTTACTAGGTCTGTGTCCCTAGATAAGCTTTATAAAGAATGTGGCTGGATTCCTCTTAAGCAAAGGAGGCACAAACATAAGCTATCATTTATGTATAACGTCGTACATGAAAACGTACCATCATATATATTAGACATAATTCCTCCTCTGGTAAGAGACGCAACCCCGTATCCTTTAAGAAATAATAATAACATAACGGTTCCCCACACTCGAACTGAAATTTCTCGGCGATCGTGCATTCCATCTTCTATTTCGATTTGGAACTCCCTTGACATTAACCTTCGAGGAGCACCTAGTCTTAATTCTTTTAAATACCAAGTTAAGAATTTTTACTTTTCTAATACTTACGTTCCTACCTATTACATGGAAGGTGATAGGTACAATTCAGTATTACATGCCAGAATAAGAAATAACTGTAGTAACCTAAAAAAAGATCTGTATATAAATCATCTGGCTCTAAGTCCGAACTGCAATTGCTCGGAAGTAAACGAGGATGCTGAGCATTTCTTCTTTGCTTGTTCCAACTTTACAAGAGAAAGAATTATATTCTTTCAATCGACACGGACATTTCATCCTCTCAATTTAAAAAAGGTTCTTTTTGGGGATGATGCATTATCACCTCAAGAAAATGGAATACTATTTCAAGCAGTGCAGACGTATATCAAAAGCACTGATAGATTTAACCAAAATGCTTAATTTAATTGAATTTATATTGAAACACTATTATATGCCTCAACGGCTGGGTTTCTTGACGACGAACAATTAGTGACTTATTCATTTATTTTAGTTGCTGATTTATTTATCTGATATATATATATGTATGTGTATGTGTGTATGTGTATATATATGTGTATATGTGTGTATGTGTGTGTATATGTATGTATACATATATATATGTATATATGTATATATATATATATATATATATATATATATATATATATATATATATTATGATTTAAGCAGTAAGCCTGTATGTGCCTTTTTGTTATAAAATAGCCATGTTCATATGTTGTAAATGTATTAGTGTCAACCATATACGGGGAGGGTCGTAACTAATGTTGTGAGAACTTGTGGCCCGACCCATTTGTTTATTTGCAATAAAATACGATTAAACTAAACTAACCGGTGTGATATTTCTTCAAGCCCCGATCAGCGGGGTTTTATCTGGTACATAGTAATCAATTCAGTGTTTGCATTATTAGACTAAAACGCAGTAAAGACTTCTTACTTGAAAGAGAGGAAATTGTTTAGCTGAAAAGATTACTTGGTTCACAGGTACGATTATATTATGATTTTACCCATTGTATACTAGTGGACTTTTCCATTGCTATATGTTGGACAAGTCCATTTGTCATATAAGGGGTGGTTGGCCTATTTTTTTCGTTTTTATTCTATTTTTGGCGGAACAATTTGTTAGCAATTAGTGCAGGGTCTTTTCAGATGCGGCGTCTGAGCTGCACCTGCCCTGTTTGCCAAGGTATCCCTTGAGGGGAGGTTTCCGCCTGCAATGGGTTAAAAACAAATGTCAAAATTTAAATGTGTGTGAACGTAATCTCACTATGGTGACAGGGGCACCCACTTCGACAGTCCAAGACACACGGAATAGCACACGTACATGTGTGACCCTGGGCCCGGGTAGTTCACTGAGCAGATACGTTTGCTGAAAACAGGCCCTGGGATGTGATCAGCCATTAGTTCACTAAGCAGATATTTTGCTAAAAAAATAAACAGAAAGAATGTCGCTAGCTTTTCAATTTAAAAAACAATCATTTCAGCATATTTGCCATATTAAGTGATATTTTTATGTTAGCTTTGGGCGGCCGGGCTTGAGATGTCATTTCGTCTCAGTGTCGGGTGAAAGTCCCACAAAATTGGAAGCAACGTTTCCAAATTGACCTTTACAGTGTTGACGGGGACGTTAAACCTCAAATCAAACAAACCAAAAAGTTAGCTTTGAAAGGCGATTTTCTTCTTTAATCTTGCGAATGTTTGCCTCGATGAGGCGATTCTAATTAGTACACACGATAACCATTTATATAATTGAACACCGAAAATATACCCCAATATTATCTCCACTGATTATGCCTCCTGGCACGGCACTATTAGTAATCCTCAGTGGCTCGAACTGCTCCGGTCTCAAACAAATTTTCGTGGACCCAAAGGTGTTGGAGCCATTGAAGTTCGACTGGAGTTCGTGATCAGTAACGAATCACGCCGGAAGTTTTTACACACATGTAATTAGTAATTTTAGCAACCACCCACCACCCCACCCCAACATAACACGTTAAGGGGTACATATTATTTTTCTTATTTATACTGCAAACATAGGTTGTGGGTGCTCGTTAGAACCGCCTCATTGAGGCGGTTCTAACGAGTACCCACAACCTATGTCTTGGAGCAGAAATAAGAAAAATAATGTATACCCCCTTAAACCCCAGTTTTCTCTATATAACATAGGGTTCAAGGGGTGTTCATTTCACGGACTTTATCACGTGATGTCCCAATGTCAGTTATGTCAATCGATAAGTCGAGATCAAAATAAATATCATGAATATATATGTTATAATTCTCCGTATATGCAGTACTCATCTCGTAGTCCTCTAAAAATTAAATTTGAAATGGTCGACGGACCAAGCAACAAGGAACTTGTGTATAATTTCGGGACTTACCCATTTGTAGTTTATGACATTCATCAAGAAGGTACATGCATTTGCACCATTTTTACTAGTTGAACTGTAAATAGATTTTTATGGATTTTTATGTACTGGATTAAGTTTAAATATTTCATGAAAGGTAAGCTTGGTACATCATTATTTGTTTGATTTGATGTTTAACGTCCCCGTCAACACTATGTGGGTCATTTTGTAGACGTTGCTTCCAATTTTGGGGGATTTTAACCCGACATTGAGATGAAATGACATCTCAAGCCCTGTCGCCCAATGAAACCAATAGAGTTTATAAGCATGGACAGTCCGACTTGCACCGCATTGCCTTGGCAGGCTTATATCCTCTAAGTTGTTTACCAGTACTTGTGTGCGGGACGGTTTCAGCTCTGCTTGGAAGCATCATGCAGCCCATCTATTTCTTCAAACCCCGATGGGCGGGGCCTCACTGGATTAAGATATTTCATGAAAGGTAAGCTTGGCTACCTGTACATCATTAAGATTTGATGTTTAACGTCCCCGTCAACACTATGAGGGTCATTATTTCTTCAAGCCCCGATGGGTGGGGCCTCACTGGATTAAGTTATTTCATGAAAGGTAAGCTTGGCTAGCTGTACATCATTAAGATTTGTTTGTTTGATTTGATGTTTAACGTCCCCATCAACACTATGTAAGTCATATTGGAGACGTTGCTTCCAATTCTGTGGGACTTTTACCCGATATTGGGATGAAATGCCATCTCAAGCCCTGTCGCCCAATGAAACCAATAGGGTTTATAAGCATGGACGGTCCGACTCGCATCGCTTTGCCTGGGCAGGTTTAGATCCTCTAAGCGGTTTACCAGTACTTGTGCGCGGGACGGTTTCAGCTCTGCGTGGAAGCCCCGATGGGCGGGGCCTCAATGGATTAAGTTCTTTCATGAAAGGTAAGCTTAGCTACCTGTACATCATTAAGCTATGTTTGTTTGATTTGATGTTTAACGCCCCCGTCAACACTGCAAAGGTTATTTTTGAGACGTTGCTTCCAATTTTTGTGGGACTTTTACCCGACATTGAGATGAACTGACATCTCAAGCCCTGTCGCCCAATGAAACCAATAGGGTTTATAAGCATGGACAGTCCGACTCGCACCGCATTGCCTGGGTAGGCTTAGATCCTCTAAGCGGTTTACCAGTACTTGTGCGCGGGACGGTTTCAGCTCTGCGTGGAAGATCCGATGGGCGGGGCCTCACTGGATTAAGTTCTTTCATGAAAGGTAAGCTTAGCTACTGTCTGTCGAGGAATAGTTGACAGTGACGTCAGGACTTGTTTTTGTTCTGAACAATGCAAAGCTTATGGGGCTAACGGTAAAATAGCTCAAATAGTCAGCTACGTCACTGCCAGCTATTTGTTGGCGAACTATACCTGTACATCATTAAGATTTGTTTGTTTGATTTGATGTTTAACGTCCCCGTCAACACTATGTAGGTCATTTTGGAGACGTTGCTTCCAATTTTGTGGGACTTTTACCCGACATTGAGATGAAAAGACATCTCAAGCCCTGTCGCCCAATGAAACCAATAGGGTTTGTGAGCATGGACAGTCCGACTCGCATCGCATTGCCTGCATGGGCAGGCATAGATCCTCTAAGCGGTTTACCAGTACTTGTGTGCGGGACGGTTTCAGCTCTGCGTGGAAGCATCATGCAGCACATCTATTTCGTCAAGCCCCGATGGGAGGGGCCTCACTGGATTAAGTTATTTCATGAAAGATAAGCTTAGCTACCTGTACATCATTAAGATTTGTTTGTTTGATTTGATGTTTAACGTCCCCGTCAACACTATGTATATGTCATATTAGAGACGTTGCTTCCAATTTTGTGGGACTTTTACCCGATATTGAGATGAAATGACATCTCAAGCCCTGTCGTCCAATGAAACCAATAGGGTTTATAAGCATGAACGGTCCGACTCGCACCGCATTGCCTGTGCCGGCTTAGATCCTCTAAGCGGTTTACCTGTTCTCCTGTGCGGGACGGTTTCAGCTCTGCGTGGAAGCATCATGCCGCCAATTTATTTCTTCAAGCTCCGATGGGCGGGGGCCGACATCATAAAGATAACACGCACATGTGAGATAATGTTTTCTTGCACACTAGATAAAGAAATCTGTGATTTTAGCCTGGGATAGAAATTCTGGTCTTACCCTGGTGTTCTTAACCAGGCAACCCATTACGAAGACACGCCTATTCCAATATATTGAAAATTTTATCGGCTAAAAAATGAAAATTTCATACGAAAATTGTGATATATTTCTTATTTCTGCTCAAAATATAGATTATGGGTACTCGTTAGAACCGCCTCATAAAGGCGGTTCTAACGAGTACCCACAATCTATATTTTAGAACAGAAATAAGAATAATTAGGTTTACATGTACCCCTGTAAACCCCTGTTTTACTACATTTGTATATACAAGTGGGGGTCAAAGGCGTCAGAATTATATAGGTGCTTCAGTGCGCCAAAAATAAAAAGTTAAAAAAGATGGTGTTGCCACTGTTCTGCAAGAAAAATAATCTAATATGGGGTTCTATTGGAGATGGGCGTATCCAGCCCTCGGCATAGCCTCCGTTGGAAACATCAATCCTTAACAGAACCCCATATCAGATATATTATTCTTCGTACTATATAAGGATATCCGAGATCTTCACGGTGGTAAGAATTTCTGATCTCACCCCCTTTTTTCACAAGGCTAAGCTGAAAAGCAAATATATCATGTCAACATACATATGGGCCCCATCAAGCGGTTTTGGTACTTTTCGCCTATGCGAGCAGCGAAGGTTCAGGCGAGCCTGCGCATCCGCGCAGTCTGGCCAGAACCTTCGCTGCTCGCTCATACAAGCAGTGAATCAAGAGGAACCTTCAGACAGAAAGCCATATCCCTGGCCCCTCTGAATGGCTGGGCATGCGCTGTTAAAATTTGTCATGACGGAATGCTCGAAGACACAAATTCGCTTGGCGGGGCTCATATATCATGTCAACATACATATTGGCTGTATTGTTTTATCAGGTGGGTGTTGTAGTGCGGTTCTTCTATCTGATGTCATCAGGGCGCCCAGCTGGCATTGGCTTACCATCACGAAAACATGCCTATATAATTTTGACCCCATCGAACCCCACTTGTATATAGTAAAACTGAGGTTGGTAGGGGTAAACCTTATTTTCCTTATTTCTGTTCTAAAATATAGATTGTGGGTACTCGTTAGAACCGCCTCCTCGAGGCGGTTCTAACGAGTACCCACAATCTATATTTTGAGCAGAAATAAGAAAAATATTATATAATATTTCATCCTAAAATTTACATTTTCTCGGCGATAAAGATTGCAATGTATTTGTATAGGCGTGTTTTCGTAATGGTTATTTCTTCTATGTCTTCACTTTATTTCGTTTTCTTGTTTCTCCACTATCTATCTCTTTCCTCTCTGCTATCCCTTCTATCTCGTTTCTCCTTTGTCTCGGGGAGTCAACACAAAATGACCCACAACGAATGACATGTTGTTAACCATCAACCGCCCCCGCCCATCGGGGCTTGGAGAAATAGATTGGGCTGCACGATGCTTCCACGCAGTGCTGATACCGACCGCACATGAGTACTAGTAATCCGCTTTCCACGTCTAAGCCTGTCCAGAAAAATTGCTGTGAGTCGGTCCGTCCATGCTTATAAATCCTATTGGTTGCATTGGGTGGCAGGGATTGAGATGTCATTTCACCTCAATGTCGGGTAAAAGTCCCACAAAATTGGAAGCAACGTCTCCAAAATGACCTAAATAGTGTTGACGGGGACGTTAAACCTCAAATCAAATAAAAAAAAAAGATAACCATCAAACTAAAAGTTCGCTTTGACACCACCGAACGTGAAAAGAACGCCATCATTTTCTGTCGGAGGTCAAAATTATTAGCATTCAACGCGAATGTTTGCCCCCGCCCAACGAGGCTGCATGATGTTTCGACACAGAGCTGAAACCGACCGCACACGAATAATGGTAAACCGCTAAGAGAATCTAAGCCTGCCCAGGCAAAGCGGTGCGAGTCGGACCGTCCATGCTTATAAATCCTCTTTGTTTCATTGGGCGGCAGGGCTTGAGATGTCATTTCATCTCAGTGTCGGGTAAAAGTCACACAAAGTTTGAAGCAACGTCTCCAAAATGACCAATATAGTGTTGACGGGGACGTTAAACCTCAAATCAAACAAACAAACAGATCAGCCCTATCCCACCGAAAAAAGGGTCTACTCTTAAAGGAAAGAATTTGCTCCTCAGGAGCAAATTCTTCCCTCTAAGAGTTGACCCCTATTGGCATGGGTGACAAAAATACTTTGGCAGGAGTTGCCTCCCCTGAAAGTGTTCCCATCCCCCTTAAGGTGTTATGTTTTTCTATACAAAGAAATGTCAATGACTCAATAAGCCCATTCCTATAACACACCCATGTAATAAACTACAATCTTTCATATCTTCAAGATGGGAATTTTGATATGTGTCTTATTTTTATTCCAAACATAGGTTGTGGGTGCTCGTTATGACCGCAACAATGAGCGGTTTCTTCGGGCGATAGGGCTTAATATGTCATATCATCTCAGTGTCTGGTAAAAGTCCCACACAATCGTAGTCAAAGTCTCCAAAATGAGCTTAATAGTGTTGAAGGGACATAAAATTTCAATACAAACAAACAGACAGACAAACAAACATAGGCGGTTAACCACTATAGCCCACGTTCTTTCGCCAGAAAATGACAACAACTCTTCTTGAATCAGCGGAAGGAAGAGAATGACAGTAGAAATATTTCATGAGCAGTCTCCTCGAAATAATGTTACTGACCCGACCGGTATCGAAACCGCGACCCCCCTGATGGCTTATCAAACGCGCATCCGACTGAGATATCGAGGCCGGTCCACGCATGTGGTATACATGGTATAATGTTCTCCATAGCTTTCAGAGGAAGATGTTCGGCCCCCGCCCAAAGGGGCTTGAAGAAATATATGGGCTGCATAATGCTTCCACGCATGCAGAGCTGAATCCGGCCCGCACACTAGTACTGGTAAACCGCTTAGAGGATCTAAGCCTGTCCAGGAACCGCGGTGCCAGGCGGACCGTCCATGCTAATAAACCCTGTTGGTTTCATTGGACGACAGGGCTTGAGATGTCATTTCATCTCAATGTCGGGTAAAAGTCCCACAAAATTGGAAGCAACGTCTCCAAAATGACCTTTACAGTGTTGACGGGGACGTTAAACCTCAAATCAATCAAAACAAATCAGAGGTAGATGTTGGTATTTTTCTTACAAAATGCTGCTAACAATTACTGTGGGTACACTTAAGAACCGCCTCATTTAATTACCCAAAATATATTTTTGGATACAAATAAGTACGTTAACTCAAGTTTGCTTTATATAAGGTGGGCGCAAACGACACATACACACCCACGCGCATAAACAGTACATATTGAATGGGCAGAAGGTTTAATTAAGTAAAGTGTGCATATGCAATCATTATGAAGGTACATATACATATACAAAGAATGCGGAAAATATTTTTTGTAAAAAAAAAAACAAATAGTGACACCAATAATCATTGTTATACACTATACTAAAATGTCATCGCGTAACACGCCTATATAATTCTGACCTTCTTGAACCCTACTTTTTCATAGTAAAACCGGGGTTTATGGGGGTAACCCCTTTTTTCTTATTTCTGCTCTGAAATATAGATTGTGGGATATACTCGTTAGAACTGCCTCGATGAGATAGTTCCAACGTGCACCCACAATATTTCTGCTTTGAAATATAGATTATGGGTACTCGTTAGAACCGCCTCGATGAGGCGGTTCGAACGTGTACACACAATCTATATTTTGAGCAGAAGTAATAAAAATATCACCATTTTTCATCTTAAAATTTTCATTTTTTTCGGCGGTAAAATTTACAATGTATTTGTATTGGCATGTTTTTGTAATGAGACTATTGTTCAAAGGAACAAGTTTACATGAGCATAGATTTCATTTGCTCTCAAATGTTAGGTGTAGTCAAAATCCCTGTGTGCGCGCGTGTGTGTACGCGCGCGCGTGTATGTGCTTGCGGTATGCGTGTTTGTTTGTGTTGAGGTTATACGTCCCCGTCAACACTATTTAGGTCATTTTGGAGACGTTGCTTCCGATTTTGTGGGACTTTTAGCCGACATTGAGATGAAACCCTACCACCCAAAGAAATCGATAGGGTTTAAAGAGCGGTCCGACTCGCACCACTTTTCATGTGTGTGTGTGTATGTATGTATGTATGTATGTATGTATGTATGTATGTATGTATGTATGTATGTATGTATGTATGTATGTATGTATGCATGCATGCATGCATGCATGCATGTATGTATGTATGTATGTATGTATGTATGTATGTATGTATGTATGTATGTATGTATGTATGTATGTATGTATGTATGTATGTATGTATGTATGTAGGTATGTATGTATGTATGTATGTAGATGCATGCATGTATGTAGGTAGGTAGGTAGGTAGGTAGGTAGGTAGGTAGGTAGGTAGGTAGGTAGGTAGGTAGGTAGGTAGGTAGGTAGGTAGGTAGGTATGTATGTATGTATGTATGTATGTATGTATGTATGTATGTATGTATGTATGTATGTATGTATGTATGTATGTATGTATGTATATTTGTATGTATGTATGTAGGTAGGTAGGTAGGTAGGTAGGTAGGTAGGTGGGTGGGTTGGTGGGTGGGTAGGTAGGTAGGTAGGTAGGTAGGTTGGTAGGTAGGTAGGTAGGTATGTATTTGTTTGTTTGATTTGAGGTTTAACGTCCCCGTCAACACTGTAAAGGTCATTTTGGAGACGTTGCTTCCAATTTTGTGGGACTTTTACCCGACATTGAGATGAAATGACATCTCAAGCCCTGTCGCCCAATGAAACCAATAGGGTTTATAAGCATGGACGGTCCGCCTCGCACCGCGGTTCCTGGACAGGCTTAGATCCTCTAAGCTGTTTACCAGTACTAGTGTGCGGGCCGGATTCAGCTCTGCGTGGAAGCATCATGCAGCCCATATATTTCGTCAAGCCCCTTTGGGCGGGGCCATTATGTATGTATGTATGTATGTATGTATGTATGTATGTATGTATGTATGTATGTATGTATGTATGTATGTATGTATGTATGTATGTATGTATGTATGTATGTATGTATGTATGTATGTATGTATGTATGTATGTATGTATGTATGTGTGTATGTACGTGCGTATGTATGTATGTATGTATGTATGTATGTATGTATGTATGTATGTATGTATGTATGTATGTATGTATGTATGTATGTTTGTTTGATTTTAGGTTTAACGTCCCCGTCAACATTGTACAGGTCATTTTGAAGACTTTGCTTCCAATTGACTTTTACCGGACATTGAGATGAAATGTCATTTTAAGTCCTATCGCCCAATGAAACCAATAGGGTTTATTAGCATGGACGGTCCGACTCCCACCGCTTTGCCTGGGCAGGCTTAGATCCTCTCTAAGCGGTTTACCGGTACTCGTGTGCGGTCGATTTCAGCTCTGCGTGGAAGCATCATGCAGCCAATCTATTTCTTCAAGCCCCGATGGGCTTGTATGTATGTATGTATGTATGTATGTATGTATGTATGTATGTATGTGTGTGTGTGTGTGTGTGTGCGTGCGTGCGTGTGTGCGATGGGATGGGTGCGTTTGCACGTGCATGTGTGCGAAAGGCGCATGCTTGCCTCTGCGTGTGAATGTGTGCGCGCTTGATCGGTCAGTTTATAGAACCTTTGTTTTTTGATAAAGACAGTTAGTCTCATATACTTGTTTATGCAATTTTCATTTTCTTCATAAATCGTGGTAGACACTTTAGAGTGTTATTATTTTTCAAGATATCACTTTGACCTACATAAAATATCTTTTTGAAAGGAAATATCGATCTTACGCTTTTGAAGCTTGCCACTTTTATCAGTGATTTTAAATTACAAAGCATTCATGTCTTAATGCATGGACTTGTAGTTCGAACCTAGAACGTCTGTTTTAAACCAAAAATTATGGGGACTATAAACACCGAGCACATGTGCTGACTTTTTAGTAAGAGAGATAACTTTTGGGACTTCATGTTTGCTTTATTGTAACATGAAGTCCTCTGCAGAAGCTTCTACTCTTAAAAGAGTTGAGTGTTTGAGTTTCACGCCTCACCAACAGCTTAGGTCATACGGCGACGGGACCTCGGTTTAAAAACTCATCCGAAAGTCTGGAGAAGCCCGGGATCGATCCTGCGACACCTGCTACAAGGCGAGTAGCATAACTGCTTCTCTACTCTTAATGGAAAGAATTTGCTCCTCAGAGGCCTGCTCTTAAAGGAAAGAATTTGCTACTCAGAGGAAAGAATTTGCTCCTCAGAGGCCTGCTCTTAAAGGAAAGAATTTTCTCCTCAGAGGCCTGCACCTCCTTTCCTTTAAGAGAAGACCCCTTTTCGAAAAGGGAGAGAATGTAGTTTTAGAGAGTTGCCTCTCTCGAAGGTGAAGCCACACCTATTATATCCAGATCAAGTTTTTTTTTTAAAGAAAAGAAAAAAAAGTATTGTTACATGTTGGTGAAGAGTCTATTTATCAGTATAGTCAATTTAAATGGCATACAATTAGCAAAGAACTTCATTTCAGCTTTTAACAACAGATGCGTTTCATATTTCATGCATTTATAAAGTGTGCATATTATAAATTACGGTTTTATTGGATAAAAACTACTGTGAGATCGAGTTTTCTACGGGGAATGTGTAGATATTCAAGGTAGACAACATTTTCATGTTTGTTCTTTTTGTTTTATTTGTTTGAATTTGGGTTTAACGTCCCTGTTAACCCAATTTAGGTCATTTTGGAGACGTTGCTTCCAGGCTTGTGGGTCTTTTCCCTGGCATTGAGTGACGTTGCTTCCAGGTTTGTGGGACTTTTCCCCGGCATTGAGTGACGTTGCTTCCAGTTTGTGGGACTTTTCCCCGGCATTGAGTGACGTTGCTTCCAGGTTTGTGGGACTTTTCCCCGGCATTGAGATGTAATATTACGAATACATGCCTATACAAATACATTGTAAACTTTACCGCCGAAAAAAGGAAAGTTTTAAAAAAAAATGCGATATTTTTCTTATTTCTGCCCAGAACATGGAATTTGAGCACTCATTAGAACCGCCTCGTCAAGGCGGTTCTAATGAGTACCTACAATCTATGTTTTAGAGCAGAAATAAGAAAAATAAGGTTAACCCCTGCAAACCCCTGTTTTACTATATAAAAGTGGAGTTCAAGGGGGTCAAAATTATATAGGCATGTTTTCGTGATGATGAAATTCCAAGCCCTATCGCACAAACAAACCAATAGAGACGGCCCGACTCGCACCACTTGCCTGGGCAGGCTTGGACTTTCTTTAAGAAGAGGTTTACCAGTACTCATGTTCGGTCGGTTTTAGTTCTGCGAGAAGCACCATGCAGCCCATTCTATTTCGCAAGCCCCGATGGGAGGGGACACTCTTTGTTAGTACTGTGTGTGTCTATCATGATTTTTCTTCTCTTAAGGACCGTCTGTAAGGATAGACCCCTCTTTCAGAGGAGTTCCGTTTGCAGTTTTTTAAATTGGAATTTTACGGACCAGTCAACACTATTTAGGAAATATCGCAATGGGTTTACCTAATCTTACTTTTCCTAGACAGGCTTTGTTCATAAGAGGTTAACCTTTACAGCGCACTTTCCAATACTGTCCTACTTGAATCAACGGAAGAGCATGGTCAATCTCCCGGCCCCCACCCATCGGGGCTTGAAGAAATAGATGGGCTGCATGATGCTTCCATGCAGAGCTGAAACCGACCCGCACACGAGTCTGCCCAGGGAAAGCGATGTGTGTCGGCCCGTCCATGCTTATAAACCCTATTGGTTTCATTGGGCGGCAGGGTTGAGATGACATTTCATCTCAATGTCGGGTAAAAGTCCCACAAAATTGGAAGCAACGTCTCCAAAATTACCTTTACAGTGTTGACGGGGACGTTAAACCTCAAATCATACATACAATGGTCAATCTCCACGAAATAATGTTGCTGACCTCGGCAGGTACATGTATCGAACCGCGATCGCCTGTTCACCATTCAGACGCGCATCCAACTGCGCTACCGAGGGTAGCTCAGATGGCTCAGATTAAGTTATGAATTTTTGTCTCTTGGCTGGAACGTTTCATTCACCTTAAGATTTTTCATTGCCTTTTTTTCAAACATAAGGTAATTCATTTATGCTGGGGTCGGCAACATTCTTTCGTGGAGATTGATCATGAAATCTTTTCTACGGTCATTCTCTCCCTTCCGCTGATTTAAGAAGGGCAGTTGTCAGTTTCTGGCGAAAGAATGTGCACTGTACTGGTTAACCGCTTACTTATAAGCCTGCCCAGGAAAGTGGGGATGGGTAAACTGACCGGCTCAAAATAACCTAAATAGTGTTGACTGGGCCGTTAAACTCCAATACAAACAAACAAAAACAAAATTCATTTATGCGAAATTCTAGGTTCCGTTGCAGTTTCATGACTTGAAAAATGATGTATTCATATTGTTTATGGTGTGGATCGATAGCGTCGGCGTCTGTGTCAGCGTCGGCGTCAGCGTCGGCGTAGTTGTCGTCGGCTTGAAGCACTATATCTCCTGAATCTATGGATGGATTCTGACCAAACTTGCATGATTACACCATTTGGATGGAGGAAAACAGTTTTAAGGTTATGGTGACCTTCACCACATTTTCAAGGTCACAGGATCCTGAAAACAGTCAATTTGGAAACAAACAAAATGGCTTGTCGGCACTCTATCTCATCAATGAATTAAGTAGTTTTAGTCAAACTTGGTACAATATATCATTTCAGCATGCTGATTTGATTAGATTTGGGTCACCTTAACCTCATTCTCTGATAAAAGTTGGTATTACATAAGGATGCACGAAAGTGCGGTATATTCCACATATGGAATTTGGGGCAAAACTACGGAACCCGGGAAGGGACATGCATTTTCATGTGCGAACATGATATTTAAAAGTTGTGCGAACAAGATATTAACATAGATCTTGTGCGGACAACATAATATCTTTTGCGTCTGATTAAATTGTGCCAACAAGATAGTATGCTGTGCGCTCAAGATATTAAGTTGTGCGCACAGTATATTATGTTGTCTGCACAAGATCTTTGTTGTGCAAACAAGATAATATGTTGTCCGAACAAGTTAGTAACTTGTGCGCACAAGATGATATCTTGTGCGCACATGATATTATGTTGTGCGAACAAGATAATAAGCTGTGCGCACAAGATATTTTGTTGTCCACACAAGATCTATGTTGTGCAAACAAGATAATATCTTGTGCGCACAAGATATTAAGTTGTTCAAAAAAGATATTATCTTGTGCGCACAAGATATTATGTTGTTAGCACAAGATAATATCTTGTGCGCACACAAGATAATATCTTGTGCGCACAAGATATTATCTTGTTCGCACAACATATTTAAAAAAATGCATGTCCCTTCCAGGGTTCCGAACAAAATACAAGTTTTTAGGCTTTATTTTTGCGAGGGATGTAAAATCAAGTGATTTAACTTAAGCAACGCTGTGAAAACCTCGATGTAAAGTACGTTGCGTACCTGACTTGTTCACAATTAAACTGTCTGTTGTGAACATATCATTAAAACTTTTGATCTTTCAATGTGGCATTTATAGAGGATCTTACATTAGTGCTCATGTATTATTGAATTTATTAAACGAGTTGAGAAAAAGGGATACAATGCGAGGCTTTGCCGAGCAGTTTATCCCTCTTCTTCAACGAGTTTAATAAATTCAATAATACATGTGCACGAATGCAAGATTCTATTTATCATATGACATTAAAAGCACATTTTATTCACGATTGTTTTTTACAAAAATGTCAATATTCCGCCATTAGTAAACGCGACGCCGTTAAGGACGTCGTACATGTAACGTTACGGGACGTATCTAGCTAATTTGCATATTTAATCCACTAGTAGATTATCGAAACTATTACATGGCGTTATTACACTCTCAGACGCGACGTCGTATGATAAATACTAATATTTTTGCTGAAAAATTGTGAGTAGCTTTTGCATTTGCAAAAGCTACTCACATTTTTTCAGCAAAAAGATAACGGAGTATTAGGTATTGTGCCTGCTGCAAGAACAGCTGCTAACGAGTTCATTAAGCTAATGGTGTTTTGAATACTTGTGCTAGGTGTCAAGCGGGGCTCTCCGGGTGCCCAACAGGGGTCTGTCATTCATAGTCCATCTAAATGATCTACACAATATTATACTGTAAAGTCCGGGACCAACCCATAGCAAGCTCCCTCTCAGTGCTTGTTCCATTACTGGGATCAAGTTCGGACAACTGAAAGGTTCAAACGTTCAAGTCTCCAAGAAGCCAGGCATTTTAGGTGCTCATTATATTGTTATTTTGGAACTGAGTAGATTTAAGTGATTTTTGAAGAAAAAGTAAAATTAACTTTGAGGTAAAACGAAACTAGTTTATTTTTTTATTTCTTGGGACACATATTTAAAAGCTGATTTTGATAACTAAGAATTAAGTTGTCATTTGTAATATAGGAATCTATTTGTCGCCTAACCAAGTCATGTAAATTTCTGAAGTGCATCCGTTTTCTACATGCAGAATACGAGTTTATATTTATGGAATTCAAATTTCAATTGGTCTCAGCTAAAATGCATCTTTTATATGAGGAGTTTGGTACATGTTCTCAAGAGCAATGAATATCTAGTCATCTTGTTAAATTATTTAATCGTGTAAAGTTAAATGTGAATTTTAAACTTGTTACTATTCTTTTAAGTACTGTTAGACAGGTCTACATTCTACGTTAAGTTCACATTATTTTAATACAGTAAAACTTCGATGGCTCGAACTTCGCTGGCTCGTTTACCATGGATGAGTCGAACCCGTTCTTCAGTCCACAGGGTGTTCCTCCTCCAAATACGACATAGGGGTAATTTAGGAAGATTTTCTTCATTTATCTTGCAAATGTATGCTGTGTGTACTTATTAGAATCGCCTCGATGAGGCGATTCTAATGAGTACACACAGCGTACATTTATAATATAGAACACTGAAAAGATATCCACAATTATCTCCATTATGCCTCCTGGTATGGCACTAATAGTACCCCCCTGTGGCTCGAACTACCGCTGTCTCGAACAAATTTTCACGGTGCCAAAGTGGTTCGAGCCATCGAAGTTCGACTGTACTTGGTTGGCGAGGTCCGTGTTTATGCATATGGAGATATCATTAGTATAACAGTGTAATAGGCTATGGCCGTTGTCAGTCACAAAGCTACCGCTTGATTATTATTAGGCCCCCGCCCACCGGGCCTTGAAGAAATAGATGGGCTGCATGATGCGTCCAAGCAGAGCTGAAATCGACCGCACACTGGTACTGGTAAACTGCTGAGAGGATCTATGCCTGCCCAGGCAAAGCGGTGCGAGTAGGACCGTTCATGCTTATAAACCCTATTGGTTTCATTGGGCGACAGGGCTTGATATGTCATTTCAACTCAATGTCGGGTAAAAGTCCCACAAAACTGTTGGAAGCAGCGTCTCCAAAATGACCTATACAGTGTTGGCGGGGACGTTAAGCTTCAAATCAACAAACAAACAAACAAACAAACAAACGTTACAATACCTATAGGTAGGTATAACACAAGTCACCTTGGTTGGATTTACGTGGCGAAAGCATCCGTAAAACTACAAAAAAATTGTTATCGATAGGGACAGTTCGAACCACTGAGGCTTATAACAATATCCACAGATCAGGTGTAATTTATAGAGGATCTTACATGAGTGCTCATGTATTATTGGATTTAATAAACGAGTTGAGGAAAAGGGATAAAATGCGAGGCTTTGCCGAGCATTTTATCCCTTTTCCTCAACGAGTTTAATAAATTCAATAATACATGAGCACGAATGCAAGATTCTATTTATCATATGACATTTAAAACGCATTTTATTCACGATGGATCATAAAATTGTCAATATTCCGCCCTTATTTAACGCGACGTCGTTAAATACGTTGTACATGTAACGTTACGGGACGTATCTGGCTAATTTGCATATTTAATCCACTAGTGGATTATCGAAAATATTACATGGCGTTATTGCACTCTCAGACGCGACGTCATATGATAAAGATAATTAATGGGTGTACATGTATGTTCGATCTTCTTTTTGTATGTATTCATTAGAATTGCCTAATGAAATTAAAACTCGAGTGTACAAATTTTCCGGGCCAGATTAGCTAGTTCCGTCAAATAAGGCCTGATCAATATATCCAAACCCGATTTAAAATACTATGTTTATTCTTTAAAGGTGCATTATTGAGCCACCGGGTCTCAAAATTTTTTTTCTGGTTTTTATCTTCAACTCATACTCCTTTGTCATGTGATTTAAACTATCGACAGGATTAAAAATTCGCCACACGCTGTCCAAAGTTCTCAAATAATCGCCATATCAGCACTCTCAGTATTATGATTTAATCAGCCCTGGACGACTGTATGTACACTTCAAAACGGTATATACTACGTGCATGGTACTGTCTGAAGATTAGCAAATTCTTCAGTACCAGTTTTGTCACCATTGAGATCGACTGTGTGGGTAAATTTTCAATACACTTCTATTCTGATTTACAGATTAGCCCATATATGCTTAGCGCCCCTTTTTGGGACGTTGACAAACGGTATAGACATGGATCAGACGCCGCATAACATACATTTTTGTATAACTCATATTAAATTGAAACATACCTGACATCCCTGTAATTGAACTTGACCACTCCAAACTTATAAGGTGGAAGATTCCATTGTCATATATGGGTCAAAAGATTTCGATAGAGCATGTTTAAATTGGCATGTAAGTTCATGCTACTGCTCAGTCGGATACGCGTCATGAAAGGCTGTTGCATGTTTTGCTGGCAAACCGCCTATCCAGAAAATTATGCCGCTCGACGTGACCTTAATATAATTGACTGGTCATTTAAACTCCAAACCGAACCTAATCAGATTAGTTTGAACACTGGAAGAACTCGTGTACATACTGCTATATATAAATATCTTCAAATTCTGACAAATGCTAAACATATTTGACTCTATATTAGTCATGTCATGCATGCAAGTTCCACGCCCATCGGGGCTTGGAGAAATAGATTGAGCTGCAGGGTGCTTCCAGACATAGCTGGAACCGACCGCACATGAGTACTGGTAAAGCCCCTAGAAGGTCTAAGCCTATCCAAGCAAACTTGATGCGAATCGTACCGTCCATGCATTTTGGTTTCATTGGGCGGCAGAATTTGAGATGTCATTTAATCTCAATGTCGGGTAAAAAATCCTCAAAATTGGAAAGAACGTCTCCAAAATGACCTATATAGTGTTGACGGGGACGTAAACTTCGAATCAAAGCAAACCAAAATGTAGTAACTTTACCGGTCTATACTGTTGAAAGAGTTAAGCAGCCCTAGCGAAGACTATGATCAGATTGCGTGGACGCACAGGCTGATCTGAGTCTTCGCTGGTCGAAAATCTGAGAACTTATGCTGTTAATTATCACAACACAGTAGTGATAGCCGTAATCATTTTGGCCTTTGCCATGACAACGGAATGAATTTGTTCTGTACAATCTTTTTCTCGTTGCCATGACAAACGGCATTCTTGAAACTCGCCGAAGCCTCAAATGGTCTTTAACCCATTTTGTACCGGAAACCCCAAACGGGGTAGTTGGCAAACAGTGAAGGCCCAGATCAGACGCCGCAGAACGCGGCGTCTGATCAGGGCCTACACAGATGGCAAAATCGCTTAGCCATTAAGAAAACACAACCTGACAATCCTAAATTTTGAAATGGACTCCTGTTGTATATATAAGGAGGAAAATACAATTTGGTCTAAAAAGGGTTAAGGTGATATTTTCGTTAAACTATTGGAGAAAAGCTGTTAGTGGTGTTTCTTTTATCGTTGTAGGTTCAGTTTAAAAAATAAAAGAAGAAAAACACAGGAAGATAAACAAGCATGCTGATATGATCTCGATGTGGCAAAGACTTTTGACCATTATGGTTCATTCTATGGTTCTGTAGATCTGAATACTTTGTGTGACAGATTGCAATGAAATCTTGTGAAACATAATACTGTAGATAACACGAAAACAACAGCGAAATGCGATTGCTGCACGTCTTGTTATTGACCTTGCTCTCCGGTTCGTCTTGGAGCCTACGATTGCCCAATCTCCGCCTTATCGACCCTTGTCCTAGCAGTTACAAGATACAGGTTAGATATACTACTTACATTATCTCTCTCTCTCTCTCTCTCTCTCTCTCTCTCTCTCTCTCTCTCTCTCTCTCTCTCTCTCTCTCTCTCTCTCTCTCTCTCTCTCTCTCTCTCTGTCTGTCCATCTCTCTCTCTCTCTCTCTCTCTCTCTCTCTCTCTCTAGTGCTCTCGGGTTCGTATCGGAGCCTACGATTGCCTAGTCTCCGCCTCCTCGACCGTTGTCCTAGCAGTTACAAGATACAGGTAAGATCTCTGTCTGTCTGTCTGTCTGTGTTTGTGTGTGTGTGTCTCTCTCTCTCTGCTTTGCTTTCAATAAGCAAGGCATTATTCAACAGTCTCAGTTACTTATCCATTTTGCCACACCCATTTTTGCTATCAACCAATCAAATTATTTGAATTTCTTTAGTCCTGTAAATTCACCAACCCATATCCCGGCGCTGAACAAGACGACCCCTATCTGTGCAATCAGTGTGGATCCAGATCGCGTCGTTCAGTTTCTGACAGGACAAATATACACATGACCCTCGTTATAACGACAGTATTATTGTGCCGTTATAAAGAATTTGCCGTTATAAAGAAATTCAGTTAGGAGTATGTTAGGTAATAAAAAGCCTTTTCTCCATTACTACTCCAAGAAACAAATGTTATAGGCATTTGTTAGAATCGCCTCCTTGAGGCGATTCTAACAAATATCTATAACATTTGTTTCTTGGAGTATTAGATTACAAGACCCTCTCATGCTATGGACTCGACTTGTGCATTTCCAACCCGAGTGAAGCCACGCCGCTCGGAACCGAGGCTAAGCCTTAAGCTAAGTAGTCACTCCATTCAAAAACGCCGTTGTAATGTGTTTTGGCGTTGTAGCGAATGTCGGTATAACGAGGATTGACTATATTAAATCAAGTAATTTGATTGGTGAATAGTCGGAAATTGGTGTGGCTTAACTAATTTATTCAGCAGGATAAGGTTTAACAAAACACATTCCATGCAGTACTTGCGAGTCTTTTATACTTACAGTGAATTCTGTTATACAAGAGAGAAGGAGAGAGAGAGAGAGAGAGAGAGAGAGAGAGAGAGAGAGAGAGAGAGAGAGAGAGAGAGAGAGAAACGTTAATTTACGCTCGTTTGTGTTGCTTGTATTGGAGTTTAAAGGCCCAGTCAACACTATTTAAGTCCTTTTTGAGCCGGTCAGTTAACCTATCCACACTTTTCCTGGGCAGGGTTATACGTAAGCGGTTAACCAGTACGTTGCACATTATTTCGCCAGAAATACGCTCGTTTTGACAACACCAATTGAGATCTGAACTTAACCTCGATAACTGTGGGAAATAAGCTGAAGACTTGAACAATTCTGGGCTTTCCGAGCCTTCTGTCTTGTTGATATGTTTGTATAAAAGTCTAACAGCCACAAATTATTTCCAAGCGTGGGGCTACATTAATTTTAAAAGCATTCAAAACATTAACCCATTTTTAACGAATATAGAATTTCCCTCACTGTATTTGTAGGGATCCAAATTGAAATTTCAAGTGTGTCAGGAAGAGTAAATACAGTAAAATTCCTATATAAAGACCACCTTTGGGACTGTTCAAAAGTGGTCTTAAAAGACCACCTTTGGGACTGTTCAAAGGTGGTCTTAAAAGACCACTTTTGAACAGTCCCAAAGGTGGTCTCTGACCAGAGGATACTCTATGCAGAAAATACAAAGAACGAAGAACTGAAACTTTCTAAATAATTGTTTTAAAGCTGAATTAGTTTTAAATTTTGGTGGTCTTAATAGCGGAATTTTACAGTATATATTGGCTGGTGTGTTTTTACAAACTGTGAATGCCCTGACCTTACGCCGCGTTCTGCAACGTCAGACCTGGGTCTGCACTTTTTGTCAGTGTACCCTGTTGGAGATTTCTCATCTAAAATGGGTTTAAGTGCATATTATATAAACTCTCAAATATAATAGCGCTTTTAAAATTATTCAGTCAGGCTGAAGAAAACTCATGTCTGTACCTGCAGTGAATGTATTATTTTGCAAGGACAAACGTAATTTTCTAATATTTTTGTCGTGAACGGGGTAATTATAAATCTTATAAAGTGGCTTTAGTTACACGGTTGTTGGACGCTTCTCGTTTTGTACGTCTCAAGTTACATCATGATTAAATGAGCCCCGGCAAGCGAATTTGTGTCTTCGAGCATTCCGTCATGACATATTTTAATTGCGCATGCCCAGCCATTCAGAGGGGCCAGGGATATGGCTTTCTGTCTGAAGGTTCCTCTTCATTCACTGCTTGTATGAGCGAGCAGCGAAGGTTCTGGCGAGACTGCGCGGATGCGCAGGCTCGCCTGAACCTTCGCTGCTCGCATAGGCGATAAGTACCAAAATCGCTTGACGGGGCCCAAATGTACTTTTCCCCCAAATGGCGTGTCCGGAAAGTCAGATCCGCGCATGCTCCAAATTCTCAAGACTTTTTGGACGGGTTACTGTGACAAAAATCCGTTCCAATCCAACAGGTCTATCTTTTCGTTAACTTTCTTTTTCAAATCTTCTTGTTAATTTATTTGTTTGATTTTAAGTTTAACGTCCTCGTCAACACTGTATAGGTCATTTTCGAACCGTTGCTTCCAATTTTGAGGGACTTTTACCCATGGCATCACAAGACTTGTCGCCCAATGAAACCAATAGGGTTTATAAGCATGAACGGTCCGACTCGCACCGCTTTGCCTGGGAAGGCTTATATTCTCTAAGTGGTTTACCAGTACTCGATTGCGATCGGTTTCAGCTCTGCTTGGAAACATCATGCAGCTCATCTATTTCTTCAAGCGCCGATTGGCATCTCAGGACTTGTCGCCCAATGAAACCAATAGGGTTTATAAGCATGAACGGTCCGACTCGCACCGCTTTGCCTGGAAAGGCTTAAATTCTCTAAGTGGTTTACCAGTACTCGTGTGCGATCGGTTTCAGCTCTGCTTGGTAACATCATGCAGCTCATCTATTTCTTCAAGCCCCGAGGGGGCAGTTGTTAATTGTTTTGTTTGTTTGTTTGATTTGGAGTTTAACGGCCCAGTAAACACTATTTTACGTCATTTTTGAGCCGGTCAGTTTACGTTTCCACACTTTACCTGGGCAGGCTTAATTATACTTAAGCGGATAACCAGTACAGTGCACATTCTTTCGCCAGAAACTGACAACTGCCCTTCTTGAATCAGCGGAAGGGAGAGAATGACCGTAGAAAAGATTTCATGATCAATCTCCACGAAAGAATGTTGCCGACCCCGGCAGGTATCGAACCCGCGTCCTCCTGATCACCAGTCAGACGCGCATCCGACTGAGCTTCCAAGGCCGGCTGTTAATTGTTTTAAAGTGGATTTGTTTTCTGCAATGTTACGAAAACGTCACTGTTACAATCAAGGCACTAACAGCACTGGTGGTAGGGCTGGCTAATCGTAGCTGAAAGATAATCGATTATCAGTCATGCCATTGCGATCGATAATCGATTAGTAATCGCTAAGGTTTTTGTCATAATTTTACCTGTCTGGCTTTCTGTCTGAGCATGACCCTTACCATATGTTGCCCATTACCATATGTATATTTGAACAGACAGGCCTGAGCAAACAGTGTAGACCCAGATGAGACGCCGCAGAATGCGGCGTCTCATCGGGGTCTGCACTATTTGCCACTCATCCCTTTATTTTAGGCATAACTTTGGGTACTAAATTGTACCTATGAAGTAATCGATTAAAAGCAAATCAGAAATGATAATCATTTTTGTGGAATTTATCGATTGATTAATCGATTATACGATTAATCGTGTCAGCCTTAACTGGTGGGTTTGTGGTTTCTGAGGCTAGGATGGAAAAATAGTCTGAGGATTTAACCCTCAAAAGCCTCTTTACGAAAACACTCCTATTCAAATATATTGGTAAAATGTTACCACCAAATAATGAATTTTTCCAGCTAAAATCCTAATATTTTACATAGTTCTGCTCGAGTACTCGTTCGAACGGCCTAGTCTCGGTTGTCCGCAATCTATGTTTTGAACAGAAATATGAAAAATGATATATACCTCTGTAAGCCCAAGTTTTACTATATAACAGTGGTGTTTGAAGGAGTCAAAATAAAAACCCTGTTTTCGTGTTGTGTACTGAAGACCCTGATCAATGCCGCGTAGTTCTAGATGTTTGTTTGTTTGTTTGATTTGAGGTTTAACGTCCCCGTCAACACAGTATAGGTCATTTTGGAGACGTTGCTTCAAATTTTGTGGGACGTTTACCCAACATTGAGATGAATTGACATCTCAAGCCCTGCCGCCCAATGAAACCAATAGGGTTTATGAGCATGGACGGTCCGACTCGCATCGCTTCACCTGGGCAGATCGTGTGCGGTCGGTTTCAGCTCAGCGTGGAAGCATCATGCAGCCCATTTATTTCTCCAAGCTCCAATTGGCGGGGACCGGCTTTTAAGAGTAGACTATGGGGACTTCTGACTTCATCACTCCTGACTTCTAAGTTTAACTTCATCACGTGAACAAGTCCGTGAAATGAACACCCCCTTACACCCCACTTTATATAGAGAAAACTGGGGTTTACGGGGGTAAACAATATTTTTCTTATTTCTGCTCCAAGACATAGGTTGTGGGTACTCGTTAGAACCGCCTCAATGAGGCGGTTCTAACGAGTACCCACAACCTATGTTTGCAGTATAAATAAGAAAAATATCACAGATTTTCGTCAGAAAAGTAGCCATTTTGGAGATATAAAAATTGCACTATATCGCACGGGTGTGTTATCGTAATGTTCATAGCGTCTATAGCTTTTTTTTTACCTTTAGCTTTTAACTTCCTACTTCCAACTTTTCTCATCCAACTTCTTGATTTCTTACTATCACATTATGTTACATCCCAGTAAGCATTCTACATAAATCTACAGCTGGCCGTTAGCGGCCCGTCAGGGTAGCTGACGGGCCGCTAACGGCCCGCTGTAGATTTATGTAGAATGCTAGCAGGGATATAACTAGTCCGTGTAATACACACCCCTCTAAATCCCACTTTATTATGAGAAAACTGGGGTTTACAGGGTATACATTATTTTTGTCTATTCGTGCTTCAAGGCGTAGATTGGGGGTACCCGTTAGCACCGCCTCATTGAGTCGTTTATAACGACCATCCACAACCTATGTTAAAAGCATAACTCAAAGTTTCATCAGGAAAGTAACCAATTTGGAGATACGAGACTATGGAATGCATTATGTCTCTCGGATGTGAATTTTTACTTCGAACTTCCAAAATTCTAACTTCATGACTTCGCATTTTAAACGTCTTACTTCCGAGTTCTAACTTTTAAAGGCATTTATTCTTGTAACAGAAGGACACACCGTGCGCTCATAATTGTTTTATTGCCCCCTGTGGTATACTGTCTATAGCATATCAAAGGCGGCCCTTAATAGGGTGATTAGTAGCTCTTATTGAATCCCTGACTGAGGCACTTAAGGGAAAATGAATAATGTACACTCCAGTCAACAGGGTAATAAATTATTGATTTTCCTCAAGGAGACCCCTTACCTGTTGAAGACAGAGGACTTCTCTTTAGTCAGCACTGAGGGCTACATAATATTATGCAACGAAATGATAGTCCTCAATAATCAAGAATCAATGCCTTTAACTTCATCACATCTTACTTATAATTTCACGACTTTTAACTTTCGGCGTCCAACTTCTTAGTTACTGTAGTCCCATTTCGAAAGCACGCCTATACAAATATATTGTAAAATTTACCGCCGAAATAAAAAAATAGATGAAAAATTGTGATATTTTTCTTATTTCTGCTCAAAATATATAGTGGGCATAGATTGTGGGTACTCGTTAGAACCGCCTCATCGCGGCGGTTCTAACGAGTACCCACAATGTATATTTTAGAGCAGAAATAAGAAAAATAAGGTATATACCCCTGGAAACCCCAGTTTCACTATATAAAAGTGGGATTCAAGGGGTTCAAAATTATATAGGCGTGTTTTCGTGATGTTTCGTCTACATTCACAGTGGTTTGCTTTTAAAGAAATGTTGTGAACAGAAGCCTAGCTGCTCAACATGTGAAGTGTTTGTCCATTCCTCCTACATGTGCATGGAACATGTTTATCCACAAATGTTACTTGTGTATTAAATACAATTATTTTGTTCTTTCCCCTGTTTTTTTAGACTCCTGGTGGTGGCACAGTGCTTATTGAAGTCAGAAACAATTCAAACGGTGAGTAATATTTTATGCCGGGCTCACTTTGGACGGCCTATTGTCATAATACCCATGTAAATCCCGCTTTAGCTGGAGAGTTTCTGCACCGTCTGTGTTGTGTCATATTCCGTGCAACATACGGATAAGAAAATGCTGTGTTAACCAACCAAACTTTAAAAAGAGCCAGGAGTTATATGCAGAAATATGAAAATATCAGATTTTTTTTATCGGAAAACTTACATTTTGTTGTGGTAAAATTTACAATTTACTAGGTGCACACGAGACGGTTCTAATGAGTACCTGCTAGCGAGACCCCTACCCCACCGTTATAAGGACAGTATTTGTTTCCCAACATCTTGCGGTTATAAACATTACGATAAGACACCCGTGCGATATAGTGCAATTTTTACATCTCCAAAATGGCTACTTTTCTGACGAAAATCTGTGATATTTTTCTTATTTATACTGCAAATAAAGGTTGTGGGTACTCGTTAGAACCGCTTCATTGAGGCGGTTCTAACGAGTACCAACAACCTTTGTCTTGGAGCAGAAATAAGAAAAATATTGTTTACCCCCATAAACCCCAGTTTTCTCTATATAAAGTGGGGTGTAAGGGGGTGTTCATTTCACGGACTTGTTCACGTGATGGATTATTTTCGCTGAAATGCTTTCGATTCCTGGAGAGGGCTACGTACAGTACATGTTTGTTTGTTTGCTGTTAGGTTTTACGTCCTGGAAAGCACTATATAGGTCATTTTGGAGACGTTGCTTCCAATTTTGTGGGACTTTTATCCGACCTTGAGATGAAATGACAGCTCAAGCCCTACCACCCAGACAAGCCAATAGGGTTCATATGCAGGGACGGTCCGACTCGCACCACTTTGTCTGGGCAGGTGTACACCTTTTAAGCGATTTACCAATACTCATGTACGGTCAGTTTCAGCTCTGCACGGAAGCACCATGCAGCCCAGTACCGATTGGCGGGAACCTGGTACAGTGCATGTAATAAATAGTCTTTATCCCGTAATTACTCAAAGAAATCAGTTTTGTGGAGTCGACGCTGACAATTGCATCCCCTCCCACCCCACTGACGGTACAGGGGGAACTGCATGGAGCTAAATTTACCCCTGGCGAGGTATGGCCTTCCAAATATCGTTTGGCGTGTCAACAGTAACGTTTCATCATATGACGTCGCGTCTGAGAGTGTAATAACGCCATGTATTATTTTCGATAATCCACTAGTGGATTAAATATGCAAATTAGCTAGATTCGTTCCGTAACGTTACATGTACGACGTCCTTAACGACGTCGCGTTTACTAATGGCGGAATATTGACATTTTTGTAAACAATCGTCATTAAAATGCGTTTTAAATGTTATATGATAAATAGAATCTTGCATTCGTGCTCATGTATTATTGAATTTATTAAACTCGTTCAGGAAAAGGGATAAAATGCTCGGCAAAGCCTCACAATTTTTCCCTTTTCCTCAGCTCGTTTAATAAATTCAATAATACATGAACACTCATGTAAGATCCTCTATTTAATTCTGATTTTCTTCATTCCTGTACTTATATACAGTTAAATTCCACTTTTGATACTGTCCAGAAGTGGTCTTTAAGAACACCTTTGACCAGTTCCGAAGGTTGCCTCTTACTAGTGGACCCTGAGTGTAGAAACCACTAAGAAAGCGCATCATATGCCCTTAAAAGCAGAATTAGTCTTAACGTTAGCCAATCTTAACACAGATGACCCTCGTTAGAACGACATAATTTGTTTCCTGATTTGGTGCCTTTATAAGGATACAACCGTTATAAAGAATCCCAATAAGGAATAAAAAAGGACTTTCTCGCTTAATTACTCCAAGGAACAAATGTTTAATAGTATCGCGTGGGTCAACAAATGTTGTGGATATTTGTGAGAATCGCCTCGTCGAGGCGATTCTAACAAATATCCATAACATTTGCTTCTTGGAGTATTAAATAATTACAATATTCTGGAATATTACCATTAATCTGTATCAACTTTAGCTAAGGATTCGGTTCATTGAAATTGTCGTTATATCGAGTTTTGTCGTTAAATCGAGTGTCAGTATAAAGAGGGTTGACTGTAGTAGAATTCTACTATCGTTGTTTGGGGTAAAGATTTGTAAGGAGACTCTCCAGTGTTGACTCTACCACTTGGGAAGTGAATTTCATATGTGGATTTCAGCTCATAAATGTTAATAACATTTACTGTACGGGATTGGACACAGCTGACTTAAATTCTGCCATGTCTATAGGGATTGGACACAGCTGACTTAAATTCTGCCATGTCAATAGGGATTGGACACAGCTGACTTAAATTCTGCCATGTCTATAGGGATTGGACACAGCTGACTTAAATTCTGCCATGTCTATAGGGATTGGACACAGCTGACTTAAATTCTGCCATGTCAATAGGGATTGGACACAGCTGACTTAAATTCTGCCATATCTATAGGGATTGGACACAGCTGACTTAAATTCTGCCATGTCTATAGGGATTGGACACAGCTGACTTAAATTCTGCCATGTCTATAGGGACGACTGGTTTCCTTTTCCAATTACGTTAACAAGTCCGTGTGTTAAAAACCCCGCCCAACCAGCCCCCACTCCCACCTGAAACCCAACATTATATAGAAAATTATTTCTCTTCTTTCTGTTCCAAGAGATAGGTTGTGGGTACTCGTTAGAACCGCCTCATTGAGACGGTTCTAACGAGCACCCACGACCAATGTGTGGCGTAAAAATAAGAGGAAGAAAAAAGAACAATCACAAAATTTCATTAGAAAATACAATGTAATCATTTTGGAGACATGAAAGAACGCTCTATGCCACACGAATGTGTTATCGTAATGCTATGAATTGAACGGGGCCTTCTCTTAATGGAAAGAATTTCCTCCTCAAGGAGTCAATTCTTTCCTTTAAGAATAGGCCCCTATTGACGAGGGAGACAAAATATTTTGAACGGGCTGTCGCCATTAAATGATGATTCATTCCCTTTCAAAAAAGGGGGGTTGGGGGCAGCCGTGATGTGAAACCTATGGACTTTATTCTTCACATTCGGGTACTATTAGCAAGCCTTTGTTGATAAGCTTTACTTTAAAATCTAAATGTATATATTTGTTTGTTTAATTGTATCTGAGAGTAATGGCCCAGTCAACCCTATTTTTGGTCATTTTTAGCCGGTCAGTTTAGCTATCCACACTTTTCCTGGGCAGGCTTATACGTAAGCAGTTAACCAGTACAGTGCACATTCTTTCGCCAAAAACGGACAACTGCCCTTCTTGAATCAGCGGAAGGGACTCAAATTGTGGGCACTGTTAAGAGCGATACTTACAACTTCAGGATTTCTTTGAACACAAATATGAGATTTTCATCACGAAAACACGCCTTTATAATTTTGACCCCCTTGAACCCCACTTTTATATAGTAAAACTGGGGTTTCAGGGGGTATACCTTATGTTTCTTATTTCTGCTCTAAAATATAAATTGTGGGTACTCGTTAGAACCGCCTCGATGAGGCGGTTCTAACGAGTGCCCACCATCTATATTTTGAGCAGAAATAAGAAAAATATCACAATTTTTCATCATAAAATTTTCATTTTTTCGGTGATAAAGGTGACAATGTATTTGTATAGGCGTGTTTTCGTAATGGATTGCGATATACGAGTACACTAAATACATGACAATCACGCCTACGGAACGATAGAATGCGTAACCATTGGTTAAGAACGTGAAGCAATTAGAGCGACATCCGGTTAGGAATTAGATCGCTAAAAAAGGTAAAGAAACTGTGCAGTTTCTGTGTTTCATAAGTTATATAATTTTTACGAGGAAGTTATTTAAAAAACGGGGAATTACATTCAGGAGCCCATTGATATCGGCATCTTTGGAGTAAATACCAAATCCCGTACTTCACACATTTTGGCTAAATTTAGTTTCTCCTGCTGAAGGTGAACTCAAGCCTTAGAAAACGAGTGTTTTTTCGAGGTGTTTGTTGCCCTTTATTTATTACTGCGCTTTGCTACAAGTTCAGCGTATTAACATGCACACACAATAAACATATATGGTTATATGTGTTGTGGATATTTTGCTTGTCAATGCAGCACTAGCGAGAAATCACCACGGAAAAGGTCGAAAATGGTTGGTTACGCATTAGATCTATAGAAATGATAACAAAACTTGCAACTATAAAGCGGATCTGTTTTCATCTCCACGGCCCCAGAATCACCCGCACCTTGTTCTACGGAACCATTTTTAGCCAACCTGATAAGCAGTGCGCTATTGATTCGATAATGACATAGTATTTTATGGAAACATTTTCAGTCTCCAGAATCATAGTACCGAATGATTTTCACTGACTTTACGCTGTGTTTGTTTTATCAATGGTCCGGTAATTGCCTGAAATGAAATTAAACAGGTTTTGGAGTTTTAATTTCTGCGAAGAACTCCTCATTTGCCAGAATTTGCTGGTTAAGCATTAGATCGTCTGGTTAAGCATTCGATAGCCAGAGAGGAGAAAATCTCACCAGTTGCTGCCTAAGTAAATGCCAGCAGCTTACTACAATAAAAGGTGGTCTACATATGATTTCTAAATTATGTTAAAAACACCAGAGAAAGAAAGCCGTGATGAAAAATACTTTTCTGGACAAGACCATTAAATGTCTGGGTATCATGCTTATCTGACCGAATGACGCACAGATTCATAAATAAGAGGTCATTACTTGCTTTTGTAGAAAACAAAATGGCCAGCTTACGCTTTGTAATGGCGATCAAATCTATATCGTGTTTCTATGGTCAAGCATTAGAGTGCCAGGTTGAGCATAAGACACTCATGATTATAAACTTGGTGCTTATAAAAAATAGAAGTAAAGCAATGATGAGGAATCAATACCAGCTGGCTATGCAAAATGCGATACATACAATCAATCAGTGACAAACAATAACATAAATAAACCGCCAAAAAAGAACCTCCTTGTAACAGTCAGTGAAAAGAATTCCACTGGGAATTGTTTGTCAATCGACCCAAAGGTGCTCAGAAGAAAATCTGTTCTATGCTTAAGTGCACGTGAATATCACTGACTTGTCGGGAAAACTATTAGAATGAAAATAGTCGCAGTGAGGTCAGAGTGTTGTGAAAAACTAAAGAGGGTTATCTTGGAAACATAGGATGGGCTTGGCAAAGAGTGTAGACCCTGATCAGACGCTGCAGAATCCGGCGTCTGGTGAAGATCTACACTATTTGATTGGACCCTGGAATTTAAGAGATTAATGAAACAGTTTAAGACTATTTCTCCTACCTACACTCGGAGGCAATAGACCCACCAGTCCTTTGTTGTTTTTTTTTAAATCACATTTTATTTTGTGCAGAAATGAGAAAAATATCACAATTTTTCATCTTAAAATTTTCGTTTTTTTGGCGATAAAGGTTACATTGTATTTGTATAGGCGTGTTTTCGTAATGATTATTCAAAGAAACAAAATGATGTGGAGAAAACAAATGTTTACAACCTTTTTAGTACTAAACACAATATTATCAACAGTCGGTCGATAGTGAACAAAAAACTGGACTTTTGGCTTAATGTAAACTGCCTAATCACTGCCTAGATACATCCGTGAGAAAATATTGCTCCATATTCAAAACAGTTTCAAAAGTTCCTCATATCTAAACATGATACTGCAGATGGAAGAAAATATTATAACTTGTATGTTCTATCAATTTATTATATCTATATTTTTTCCTCATATCTAAAAATGACACTGCCGATGAAACAAAATATTATAGCGTGTATGTTTTATTAAAAAGGAAGATTAGATCATGGAAGATTAGCTGAGGGCCTCGTGGAAGATTAGCTATTACATGTATTTTTGTATGTGCTAAATGTTGCTACCCTCAATAAATAAAGTCCTTACTTACTTACTGACTGACTGACTGACTGACTGACTGGCTTACTTACTTACTTCTCTCAATTTATTTAATGAACGCACCTATCCTCCTGTTTACTTAAAAATTATAAATTTTACAAATGGATTCTAGTTCGTCTTGATTAACATGATTAAGAATACATGGTGTGTCCTTCTTGCGCTGTTTGTATTAATAACAAGTTGGTTTTAGACAATATCTTTATCTTATCGTTTTGACAGTTAGCATAGAACTCACGGGATCTCCGATCTGGGTTATCGATCATGATACAGACATATATTTTGGGGGCATGCGCAGTCCCAGGAGTAGGATATTCCGGCTACCTATTTGCTTTGCAGAGGCGAGCTAAAACAAATACGCCTTTCTTTTGCGTTACTATGCCTTTTTTCGCATTACTACGCCTTTTGATTCGCGTAAAAAACGCCTTTGATTCGCATCACTGCGCCTTTCTTTTGCGTTACTACGTCTTTCTTTTGCATTAGTATGCACTTTTTCGCGTTATTACGCCTTGTTTTTGCGTTACTACGCCTTTTTTGCGTAGCTTCGCCTTCTGATTGGCGTTACTGCGTCTTTTGTTTTGCGTTTCTACGCCTTTTTTTGCGTTATTACGTCTTTTGTGTCGCGTTACTACGCCTTTACGGTATTGTATTTTCTCCTACATAAGCCAAATAGGCTTTCGTATCTGCAGTGTTAACGAGCTTACCCTTAGCCTTTCACGCCTGTGTTACTTAAACGGGTTCTCTCCATATTTTTTTATTTTGGGCAATTCTTGTTAATAGGGGATTTAGTCAAATTCATTTACAGGATGGCGAACAGCTTTGATTCTCGGATGAGACGGTTCATTAATGGCCGTCCCATCCGGATATAGATTTAATCGCCATTACAAAGCGTAAGCGGGCCATTTTGTTTTCTACAAAAGCAAGTAATGACCTCTTATTTATGAATCGGCGCGTCATTCGGTCAGATAAGCATGATACCCAGAATGGTCTTGTCCAGAAAAGTATTTTTCATCACAGCTTTCTTTCTCTGGTGATTTTAACACAATTTAGAAATCATATGTAGGCCACCTTTTATTGTAGTAAGCTGCTGGCATTTACTTAGGCAGCAACTGGTTTGATTTTCTCCTCTGGTTATCGAATGCTCAACCAGACAATCTAATGCTTAACCAGCAAATTTTGGCAGATGAGGAGTTCTTCGCAGAAATTAAAACTCCAAAACCTGTTTTATTTCATTTCAGTCAATTACCGGACCATTGATAAAACAAACACAGCGTAAAAGTCAGTGAAAATCATTCGGTGTTATGATTCTGGAGACTGAAAATGTTTCCATAAAATACTATGTCATTATCGAATCAATAGCGCACTGCTTATCAGGTTGGCTAAAAATGGTTCCGTAGAACAAGGTGCGGGTGATTCTGGGGCCGTGGAGATGAAAACAGGTCCGCTTTACAGTTGCAAGTTCTGTTATCATTTCTATAGATCTAATGCGTAACCAACCATTTTCGACCTTTTCCGTGGTGATTTCTCGCTAGTGCTGCATTGACAAGCAAAATATCCACAACACATATAACCATATATGTTTATTGTGTGTGCATGTTAATACGCTGAACTTGTAGCAAGGCGCAGTAATAAATAAAGGGCAACAAACACCTCAAAAAAA
The DNA here is from genome assembly GCA_963580285.1 of Lucinisca nassula. Classification (NCBI taxonomy): domain Eukaryota; kingdom Metazoa; phylum Mollusca; class Bivalvia; order Lucinida; family Lucinidae; genus Lucinisca; species Lucinisca nassula. Next base: position 31,931,374 of record OY757016.1, read on the forward strand.
CACTCGTTTTCTAAGGCTTGAGTTCACCTTCAGCAGGAGAAACTAAATTTAGCCAAAATGTGTGAAGTACGGGATTTGGTATTTACTCCAAAGATGCCGATATCAATGGGCTCCTGAATGTAATTCCCCGTTTTTAAACAACTTCCTCGTAAAAATTATATAACTTATGAAAAACAGAAACTGCACAGTTTCTTTACCTTTTTTAGCGATCTAATTCCTAACCGGATGTCGCTCTAATTGCTTCACGTTCTTAACCAATGGTTACGCATTCTATCGTTCCGTAGGCGTGACAATTGCCTTTGTTAATGAAATATAATCAGCAGGCCGCAAAAATTTTATAAGCGCTCGGTGAAGCTCGCCCCATTAAAAATGCCTAAGACTCACCGATTATATTACATATGTATATTAAAAAAGACACTAACCATGCATTAACTATTTTCTTATACGCTACATAGTGTAGCGGTTGTATCGGTCTAACCCGTGCCTACCACATCATCGAATGAAATGTTCATGATTGATTCATATATATTACTACGGAACCCGGGAAGGGACATGAGTTTTTTTTTAATATGTTGTGTGAACAAGATATTATGTTGTGCGAACAAGATATTATCTAGTGCGGACAAGATAATATGTTGTGCGCACAAGATATTATCTTGTGCGGACAACATAACTTATCTTGTCCGGACAACATATTATCTTGTGCGCACAAGATAATATCTTGTTCACACAACTTAATATCTTGTGCGCACTAGATTTTACCTTGTTCGCACAACATTTTATCTTGTTTGCACAACATATTATCTTGCACGCATAAGATATTTCCTTGTGCGGGCAAGATATTAAGTTGTCCAAACAAGATGATAATATCTTGTCCGCTTGTCCGCCACAATTTGCAATCATGTCCCTTCACGGGTTCCGTAAATTACAAACATAAGCCTGTTAAATCTTTGGGCTATTTTTGTGACCTATCACTTTTTTTCTCTTTTTTTTAAATCATTGATTCGGTGTTCTCGTTTGAACCTCTTCATTGAGGCGGTTCTAACGAGTACGCAAAATATATAGAGGTTCTTACATGAGTTCTTATGTATTATTGAATTTATTAAACGCGTTGAGGAAAAGGGATAAAATGCGAGGCTTTGCCGAGCATTTTATCCCTTTTCCTCAATAAGTTTAATAAATTCAATCATACATGAGCACGAATGCAAGATTCTGTTTACCATATGGTATTTAAAACGCATTTTATTCACGATTATTTTACAAAAATGTCAGTAATCCGCCATTAGTAAACGCGACGTCGTTAACGACGTCGTACATGTAATGTTAAAGAGCGTATCTAACTAATTTGCATAATATCCACTAGTGGATTATCGGATTTATTATATGGCGTTTTTTATACTCTCAGACGCGACGCCATATGGTAATTATAATTTGAGCATAGACAAGGAAAATTGCCGGTGGAAAAAAATGAACATGTTTATATGTAACACTTAAATACTTTATTTCAGCTTGTGAACGCATACCAGGACTGTCAAAGAGAAAAGATGTTGAAACTATCAGTGACCTCAGTCCGTTTATGGCACTGGGGTCATATGGGGATAGGAGGATTGTGAATATAAGTTGGACTCCGCCAGTTAAAGGTACGTATAAATCAGACCATCACGAAACCATGCCTATATAAATCTTCCCCGAAAACCCTACTTTATATAGTAAAACTTGGGTTTACAATGGTAAACATTATTTTTCATATTTCTGCTTTAAAATATACATTGTGGGCGCTCGTTAGAACCGCCTCTAACGTGTACTCACTATCTATATTTTGAGTAGAAATAAGAAAAAAAAAAACATCACAAGTTTTTCATCTGAAAATTTTCGCTTTTTTCGGCGGTAATTTAACAATGTATTTGAATGGGCGTGTTTTGGTCTTGGGCAAAGTCCTTTAAATGTTAGAATATATTCTATTTCCTCAAATCGATACAATTAATGGGCGATCACCACCAGGAGCATATAATTCTCTCACGTGGCTTAAGGGTAAGGTAGACGTGGAGACCATGGCCAGGAATCGATACAATTAACCCACAGCTCCTATCAGAGACACCAAAGGGAAAGAAACACAAACATGAAACAACAGATCCCAGTGGAAACTTCAACAGCGGAAAGCCAAAAGGACAGTTACTTTCCCACAAAATGGCAAATAGGCTATCCAAAATAAAATAGTATAAGCGACACAAACACCCAAAGACAAACCATAACAAAAATAAACCGCGGCAGAAGAACCGCCTATGAAATCCTTGCTCTGTTGGCTGTTGTTTTGCAGCAAGATTGACATCTGTGTGTTTGGTTAATTGTACTTCTAATTGGGTATATGATAAAGCTTGGACAATTGAAAAGTGAGATGCAATCAGATCCCAAATCACCCCACCGCAATATCACAAGGGAAAGAAGTCACAACATACAGTTACGATAGTAAACAAAATTGCTGGTAAACCGGACCAGCAGCTCTTTTCCAAACAGATGGCGAATCAGATAATCCAAACGTAACTAAAAACAACTTACATAATGGGTGCAAGAATCAGAATCACCGACATAACAAACATTAAACAGGAACGAACCGCAGCAAACCCTGATCTTGACATATGGTCCTAATTGTTCCTCCTTATATATAGTATGAGTCCATTTCCAAATTCAGGGGTGTCTTCAAAATTAATTAGGACTCACTGTTTTCGGGGGTACTTAATGGGTTAAAGTGGCCCCCGCCAATAGGGGCTTGAAGAAATAGACGGGCTACATGATGCTTCCAGGCAGAGCTGCAACCGACCCGCACACGAGTACTGGTAACCGCTTAGAGGATCTAAGCCTGCCCAGGTAAAGCGGTGCGAGTCGGTCCGTCCATTCTTATAAACCCTATTGGTTTCATTGGGCAACATGGCTTGAGATGTCATTTCATCTCAGTGTCGGGTAAAAGTCCCACAAATTGGAAGCAACGTCTCCAAAAATGACATTTACAGTGTTAACAGGGACGTTAAACCTCTAATTAAACAAACAATTTCAAAATTTAGGGGTGTCAGGTTGTGTTTTCTTCAAAATTAATTAGGAAAATGGCTGAACGTTTTTGCAAACAGTGGCGGCCCTGATCAGACGCCGCGTTCTGCGGCGTCTGATCATGGCCTGCACTATTTGGCAGGGTACCCGTTTGGGGCTTCTGGTACTTAATGGGTTAAAGTAGAATGTTCCTAATCTATATTGCAAAATATGTTTTATGAGCGCATTTTAATCACCGCAGTGACGCAATTCTTATGAGTACACTCAATATTTCTTTATTTCAAAGAAAATGGGAAAGGTAACCGAATTGTTCCTCTCGAACGGACGATATTAGTAGCCCTCAGTAGCTTTCTGAGTAGTTGAATGTTCTGAAAAAGGGGTAATCCTTTAGAAGCAAGGACTACAGCACAGAAATTAAAGCTATGTAGTATACAAGGTTATTCTGGGCGAGACTTGCTAGTGTTGGTCAAATAGGCCTCATCAGTGACCCTCAAATGTTTCCTAGATACCGAAAATCAATGATCCAAAAGGACTAGAAAATCTAATCCATACTACGATGAAGGGAAGGGAGACTTGTGACGGCGGCCACACATTCCCTTAACAAGGACTACAGCACGGAAACTATAGAGTGAACAAGATTATTCTGGACCAGACTATAATAATCTGATACGGGTGTGAGGAGTGGATGGAAAAATCCGCCCCGAGGGTCACTGTCCGGCATCACAGTGATCCCGCGGGACGGATTTTTCTATCCACCCCTCACAACCATATAGGTTTCTTTTTCTTGTATACCTTCTATTTCTTAGCGTGGATTTTTTATGCTGCAGTCACTTCATTCACCGACGTCCACCATATTGTGATGACATTACAGGAATGTTTAGTGACGTCACGTAACGTGTTGTGACGTCAAACTTAACGGCGATGCATATGAGGTCGTATTCAACCAGTGCATTCATGAAACACGCAAGAATATTAGATTTTGGGTAAGAAGATCAGGGTTAGAACAGAATTTCTGTCCAAAGCTAAAACTGTGGATTGCCTGATCTGTTGTGCAAGAAAATACTTGCTTAGCATTATTATACAAAGGCAAACAGTGACCATGTGGACATGTACGAAAAACGTTCTTAAATTCGATAGTACGTATGTGTTTTTGGAAATGCTAACCGTATTCACTGATTCGGCAATGCCTCATTTAAAAAAGTTGATCATTCTAACACGGCAGAAGGATTTAATGTAGCCAATCTCTCAACTAATATTCTCTCACAAGTTAACCCTTGTCCTGCTAATCCCGGATATGTCTTATCTTTGAAACAATGTAGATCCAGATCAGATGGCTTCTGAAGAAGCCATCTGATCAGGATCTACATTGTTTGCCATTCAGATTGTGAATTTGTTGCAATAATTTGCATCAAGTAATCTGATTGGTTGATAATCGGTAGTGGGTGTGACATATATGAATATTCAGCAGGACAAGGGTTAACAGGAAATAAGGAAACACATATTTTTTACTTACGCTCATTTTGATACATTTTCAGGAAAGAAACTCCCAAAGATGATTTTGCTGGAACTCACAAAATACGTGAAAAATGAGGAATCTTCCAGTCTTTCTACGGCGTGTGTTTTGCTCCGTGTCAGGAATCGAACACTGGTAAATAACAAGGTAAAAACAGAACTTTGAGAATTCCTTACAGTCACATTATTATTTTTCATGTATAAAACGCCGGCATAAATCACACCATATAATTTAGGGATAACTGTCACAGTGTGCGAAATCGTCGGTTTGAAGGTCGCACATTTCGTTTTACGCCGGTGCATTAGCAGAGCTTTAAAACGTGATCTATGGCTGTAAAAGCTGCAATTGTTCTCGACAAATTGCAATTTTCAGCATTGTTATTTCACAGTTATCTCCACTCTAATCTACTCCCTTGTTTTGTAAAAACAAAACGGCAATCGTAGTCAGCTGCGTACAGCCGATTACCAACAAACGCAATACAGTGAAAATTCAATGGTTCGAACACGAGTAGCTCGTTCGCCCTGTCTACTTCGAACTCGCCATGAGTCACTCGAGGGTTCGTCCCATAGCTCAATATGTCCATATATATTGAATTATTTAGGTAGTTTATTGTAATTGAGTTTTAGCTCACCTGAGCAAAGCTCAAGGTAAGCTTTTGTGATCACCTTTTGTCCGTCGTACGTGCGTCATTCGTCGTGTGTCGTCAACATTTACCTTCTTCATCCTCTAGAGGCCACAATTTTGCTTCAATCTTCATGAAACTTTACCAGAATGTTTGTTCAACTTCGAATATGGGTCATGTCAGGTCAAATACTAGGTAACTAAGTCCATTTTCTTGAAAACGTTGTTTTCCCTCTAGAGACTGCAATTTTGCTTCAGTGTCAATGAACTTTTACCAGAATGTTTGTCTTGACGATATCTGAGTCAGGTCGAATATGGGTCATATCAGGTAAAAAAAACTAGGTCACTACATGTAGGTCGAATTCCTTGAAATCCTTATTCACCCTCTAGAGACCGCAGTTTTGCTTCAAACTTCATGAAACTTTACCAGAATGTTTGTCTTGATGATATCTGAGTTAAGTTTGAATATGGGTCATGTTAGGTTAAATCTAGGTCACTAGGTCAAATTCCTTGAAAACCTTGTTCACCTTCTCGATACCACAATTTTTGCTTCAATCTTCATGAAACTGTTTACCAGGCTGTTTGTCTTGATGATATTTGGGTCAACTTTGAATATAGGTCATGTCAGGTCATTAACTAGGTCACTAGGTCAAATTCCTTGAAAACCTTGTTCACCCTCTCGAGACCACAATTTTTGCTTCAAACTTCAAAAAACTTTACCAGGAAATTTGTCTTGGTGATATGTGGGTCAAGTTTGAATATGGGTCATGTCACGTCAAAACCAAGGTCACTAGAACAAATTCCTTGAAAACCTTGTTCGCCCTCTAGAGACCACCATTTTGCTTCAATCTTCATGAAACTTTACCAAACTATTTGTCTTCATGATATCTGGGTCAAGTTAGAATATGGGTCGTATTTCATGAAAACATTGTTCACCATCTAGAGACTTCAATTTCACTTCCATCTTCCTGAAACTTAAGCAGTACATTGTATATTTATCTTGATGATATCTGGGTCAGATTCGAATAAGGATCATGTCAGGTCAAAAATTAGGTCACTAAGTAAAATTCCTTGAAAACATTGTTCACCCTCTAGAGGCCACAATTTGTCCTCGAATCTTCATGAAACTTTACCAGAATGTTTGTCTCAATGATATCTGGGTCAAGTTCGAATATAGGTCATGAACCTTGTTCAACCTGCAATTACGCTTCAGTCTTCATGAAACTTTATTAGAATGTTCGTCTTGAAGGTATCTGGATCAAGTTCGAATATGGGTCATATCAGGTTAAAAACTAGGTCACTAGGTCAAATTCCTTGAAAACCTTTTTTACTCTCTCGAGACCTCAATTTTGCTTTAATCTTTATGAAACTGTAACAGAATGTTTGTCTTGATGGTATCTGGTCAAGTTCGAATATGGCTCATGTCAGGTAAAAAGCTAGGTCACTAGGTCAAATTTCTTGCGCAACTTGCTTAGCTGTAGAGACCACACTTTTTCTTCAATCTTCATGACACTTTACAAGAATGTTTGTCTTGATGTTATCTAAGCAAGGTTGGAATATGGTTCATGTTGGGTTAAAAACTAGGCCACTGGGTCAAATTGCTTTGACATCTTGCTTATGCTCCGGATCCCACAATTTGGCTTCGTTTTTTTTATGAATCTTTACCTGAATCTTTGTCTTGATGATATCTAAGTCAATTCTGAATATAGGTTATGTTGGGTTAACACTAGTTCACATATTCACATTTCTTGAAAAGTAGAAGTAAAACAAAGATCGGGAATCGATACAATTAACTTACTCCACCCATCAAAGACACCAAAGGGAAAGAAACACAAACATTAAGCGACCAGACCATAGTGGAACCTAAACAAAGGAAGGCCATAAGGACAGTTACTTTCCCACAAAATGGCCATATGGCCATCCAATCCAAAATAAAAAGACACAAGTGATACACACAGTAAGTAACAAACAACAACATAAATAAATCGCCACAGAAGAACCGCCTTGGAACGGTCAATGGAAAGATTTCCACTGGGGGGCTTAAGTCGATTTTACGTGGCCACAATCCTCGCCCTTACTTCCGTCGCGATTTGGACAAATAATTTGTTCAGTCCGCATGAAGGCCTCCTAACTCCTCAGTGCAACATCTCCGTGAACACAAATAATCAAAGAACCACAGAGGTGAGACAACGGTGAGGACTCCACAGCAAGAAACCACTGAAACCTTATCCACCTTTTAGAGGCCACAACTTTGCTTAAATCTTCTTTAAGTTTTACCAGAAAGTTTGTCTTGATGTTATGTTTGTTGAAATTCGAATATATATTCATATCTGTTCAAAAACTAGGTCACTAGGTCAAATTGCTTTGAACCCTTGTTCATGCTCTAGATGCCTTAGTTTTGGTTCGATGTTCATGAAACGTAAACGGAATGTTTGGCTGGACGATATCTGGGTCAGGTTTGAATATTGGTCATGTCGGTCTGAAACTTATATTCAGAATGTATCTTCGTTAAGTTTGATTATTGCTCATGTCGGGTCAGAAACTAGATCATTTGGTCAAATTTCTTTAAAACTTTGTTCACCCTCTAGAGGTCACTGATTTGCTTTAATTTCTATAAAATGTCACCAGATCTTTTTATAAAATCTAAGTCAAGTTCAAACATGTGATAAAGGGAACTAGATTTTTTTTTTTCAAAATCTACTTAAACTTCCTGTGGTCACAATTTTGATTCAGTCCTCACCCCCAGTGGAATTCTTTTCACTAACTGTACCAAGGTTTATTGGTATTATAGTTTGTCACTGATATTATGTATCACATGTGCCTTTTTATTTTGGATAGCCAGTTGGCCATTTTGTGGGAAAGTAACTGTCCGTTTGGCTTTCCTCTGTTGTTGTTTTCATTAGGGTCTAGTTACTTTATGTTCGTGTTTCTTTCCCTTTGGTGGCTCTGATGGGAGGTGTAAGTTAATTGTATCAATTCCTGATCATAGCTTTGCTTCTATTTTCCACGGAATGTTTGCCTTGATAATATCACAATCACGCTCAAATATTGGTAATGTTGAGACATAATGGTTTACTAGGACAAATTTCTTAAAAACCTTGTTCATCCTCCAAGCTCTAGAAGCCAAAAGTTTTGCTTTAATCTTGATGAAATAGTACTAGTTCATCTTGATGAATATTAACCCAAGAAAATTGTTGTCTGCTTTGTCGTCTGCTGGTTACATTAAATTCAGGTGAGCGATTTAGGTCCATCATGGTCCTCTTTTTTTTTGTATATTTTATACTAGATGGTTGACCCTACGGGAAGGGCCATTATTGACCCCGGGACATAACAAACTTGCACTGATGATTAACAGGTCCTTCATATGGACTGTACAAATTATTTGTCCATCACGTGAACAAGTTCCTGAAATGAAGACCCCCCTAAACCCCACTTTATATAGAGAAAACTGGGGTTTAGGGGGTATTCATTATTTTTCTTATTACTGTTCCCAGACATAGGTTGTGAGTACTCGTTAGAACCGCCTCATTGAGGCTGTTCTAACGAGCACACACAACCTATGTTTTGAGCATTTATAAGAAAATTATCAAGGATTTTCATCAGAAAATAGCCATTTTGGAGATGTGAGAAATGCACTATGCCGTACGGATGTGTTATCGTAATGCTATACTACGACAGAACTTAGGACAAGGATTGTGGTAACGTAAGATTGATTTAAACCCCCACCCACCAAGTAAAATAACTATTTTACTTACCTTACCAAAGCGGTTCTTCTGTTGTAGCTTACTATTCACCATATTTGGATTATTTGTTGGCTCCCAGCTTGCACATTGTCAGTATTGGAAAAACAGGTAACCAGACCCAACTGACCTTAAAAGGTCAGGGGAGTCTGGTTACCTGTTTTTCCTACACTGATAACGTTCAGACTAGGAACCAGCAGATAATGAGAAAATGTGAATTATTATAGTTCGTCTTTACATGTATGTATTTGGTAATATCTTTTATTTTGCATTGCGAAAACACGCCTATACAAATACATTGCAAACTTTACCTCCGAAAAGTCGAATTTTTTATATGAAAAACTGTAATATTTTTCGTATTTCTGCTCAAAATATAGATTGTGGGTACTCGTTTGAACCGCCTCATCGAGGCGGTTCTAACGACTAACCACAATCTATATTTTTGAGCAGAAATACGAAAGGTAAGGTATACCCCGGAACCCCAGTTTTACTATATAAAAGTGGGGTTCAAGGAGGTCAATATAATTTAGGCGTGTTTTCATGATGGGAGAGCCGTTTGGCCATTTTATGGGAAAGAAACAGTCCTTTTGACTTTCTGTTTGTGACGTTTTCATGAGATGAAGTTGTTTTACGTTTGTGTTTCTTTCCCTTTGATGTATTGGATGGGAGGTAAGAGGTAATTCTATCGATTTCCGATCATTGCCTTCACTTCTATGTTGATCGAAAATTACTGGACTATGCTAATACTTAATATTGAAGTCATGTGATTTACTGTTTTAAAAATGGGTTCGTTAACTGTTATATGTTTGGTCCCTCTGTCCGGACTACATTATTTTACATCACCCTCAAAATCCAGTCATCCGTCCATCCAACTTCCCAGCATTTTTCTTTTTCATCAATATGACCATCAGATTGTAACAACAATGTTTATGTAATTTGCCTAAAGAGTCTGTTTACTTTTCGGTGCCTACCCTTTTTCTCAGGGTACCTGGCGTATTAACGATGTGCATGCTGTTTTCTGTTGTTGTTTTTTTTCAGAAGACGACATTTTGACATATTTCTAGTAAACAGGATTTCTTATTTCATGCAAATTACCTGTTATGGAGAAAATTTTCACGATATGTGAACTATGAAGATAAATTATAAAAAAAAAATGCCAACAATTAGTCATAGGCTGAATTAGTCCCGAGACATGACGAAAGCACGCCTATATAATTTTTACCCCCTTTAATATGTTCTAGAAAGGGTGCTTTTCGGTGACTACCCTTTTTCCCAGGGTACCAGGCGTATTAACGATGTGCATTCTGTTTACTGTTTTGACATATTTTCTTATGTTTTCTAGAAAACAGGATTTGTTATTTCATGCAAATTACCTTCTATTGAGAAATTTTTTGCGATATGTCAACTATGAAGACACTTTATGAAAAAATGCCAACAATAAGTCATAGGCTGAATTAGCCCCAAGACATCACGAAAACACGCCTGTAAAAGTTTGACCCCTTTAACTCACTTTTATAGAGTAAAACTAGGGTTTAGAGGGTTAAACGTTATTTTTCTTAGTTCTGGTCTAAAATATAGATTGTGGGTACTCGTTAGAACCGCCTCGATGAGGCGGTTCTAACGTGTACCCACAATCTATATTTTAAGCAAAAATAATAAAAACAAATATCGCAATTTTTTCATCTGAAAATTCCTGTTTTTTTCTCGGCGTTAAATTTACAATGTATTTGTATAGACGTGTTTTCGTAAGGTTGGTAACGGTTAAGAGAAATAATATCGAGACAGTCTCCAGATTTCATATATATATAACATGCTTTTTATTTCAAAGGCTCCACCGACATTATATTTCGACTGTGTCGAGCTAGTACAGGAGATTGACGTCTATCTTGGTGTTCAAGTGTGGTGTTTGCCAAACAGCGCGTCGATGTCGAAATCATGTCAGACTCGTCATAAACGATCACTGCCGCCCTCAAGGACTTGTCAGAAGATCATGGGGAAAGTGATTTGCTCTGAAAACAAGTTATTTCAACTTTCCTTGGGTAAGCTACTCTAACTCTTTTTGTGCCAATGTCGTTAAAAAGCGTGCAGACGTAGAAATGAGCTTAATGTGGTTATCTGGTCAAAGCTTCTAACAGTTAATGGACCGTGTAATTAGTTTTGCGAGAATAACGGATACATGACTTTAGCAACACCCCGTAATCCCTAATACATATAGAGAAAACAGGGATATATAATTATAGCCCCGCTTTGAAAAAGTGGGGCTATATTGGATTTGCCATGTCCTTCTGTCATTCCGTAATTCCGTGATTCCGTTAATTTGTGTTGGCTCCATAACTTTGTATCTGCTTAACATATTTTCATGAAACTTCACACAAATGTTAAACACCATAAGACAATGTGCAGAGCGAAGGAATTATAACTGTGGATTGCCTACTTTTGGAGTTATTGCCCTTTGAACATTTTCCGTAATTCCGTAATTCCGTAATTCCGTGATTCCGTTAATTTGTGTTGGCTCCATAACTTTGTATCTGCTTAACATATTTTCATGAAACTTCACACAAATGTTAAACACCATAAGACAATGTGCAGAGCGAAGGAATTATAACTGTGGATTGCCTACTTTTGGAGTTATTGCCCTTTGAACATTGAAAAATGGCAATTTTAATTGTGTCCGCTTCATAACTCGAAAACCGTTTTAGATATTTTTAGGAAACTTCACACAAATGTTAAGCACTATGAGACGATGTGCAGAGCGCAGGAACCATAACTCTGCATTGCTTATTTTTGGAGTTATTGCCCTTTGAACATTGAAAAATGGCAATTTTAACAGTGTCCGCTTCATAACTCGAAAACCGTTTGAGATAATTTCATGAAACTTCACACAAATGTTAAGCACTATGAGACAATGTGCAGAGTGCAAGAACCATAACTCTGGTTTTCGTATTTTCTGTGTGTCTGTCTGTGTGTCTGTCTGTGTCTGTTAACAATTTTCGTGTCCGCTCCATAACTTTAAAACCCATTCACATATTTTCATGAAACTTCACACAAACATTAAACACCATGAGATGGTGTGCAGAGTGCAGGAACCATAACTCTGGATTGCCTAATTTTTGAGTTATTTCCCTTTGAATATTGAAAAATATCAATTTTAGCCGTCTTTGCTCGATAACTCAAAAACCGTTTGAGATAATTTTATGAAACTTCACACAAATGTAAAGCACCATATTACGTGTGCAGAGCGCAGGAACCCAAACTCTGGATTGTCTACTTTTTCAGTTATAGGCTTTTGAATATTAAAAAATGGCAATTTTAACTATGTCCGCTCCATAACCGTTTCTGATATTTTCATGAAACTTCAAATAAATGAAAAGCACCTTGAGATGATGTGCAGAGTGCAGGAACCATAACTCTGGTTTGCCTACTTTAGGAGTTATTGCCCTTTGAACATTTAAAAAGGCAATTTTGACTGTGTCGGCTCCATAACTCACAAACCATTTGAGATATTTTCATGACACTTCACACAAGTGTAAAGCACCATGAGACAATGTGCAGAGCGCAGGAACCCTGACTCTGATTTGCCTACTTTAGGAGTTATTACCCTTTGAACATTGAAAAATGGAAGATGAAATTTAGTATAAACATGGACATTGTCCGCTTCATAACTCGAAAACCGTTTGAGATAATTTCATGAAACTTCACACAAATGTTAAGCACTATGAGACAATGTGCAGAGTGCAAGAACCATAACTCTGGTTTTCGTATTTTCTGTGTGTCTGTCTGTGTGTCTGTCTGTGTCTGTTAACAATTTTCGTGTCCGCTCCATAACTTTAAAACCCATTCACATATTTTCATGAAACTTCACACAAACATTAAACACCATGAGATGGTGTGCAGAGTGCAGGAACCATAACTCTGGATTGCCTAATTTTTGAGTTATTTCCCTTTGAATATTGAAAAATATCAATTTTAGCCGTCTTTGCTCGATAACTCAAAAACCGTTTGAGATAATTTTATGAAACTTCACACAAATGTAAAGCACCATATTACGTGTGCAGAGCGCAGGAACCCAAACTCTGGATTGTCTACTTTTTCAGTTATAGGCTTTTGAATATTAAAAAATGGCAATTTTAACTATGTCCGCTCCATAACCGTTTCTGATATTTTCATGAAACTTCAAATAAATGAAAAGCACCTTGAGATGATGTGCAGAGTGCACAAATGTTAAACACCATAAGACAATGTGCAGAGCGAAGGAATTATAACTGTGGATTGCCTACTTTTGGAGTTATTGCCCTTTGAACATTTAAAAAGGCAATTTTGACTGTGTCGGCTCCATAACTCACAAACCATTTGAGATATTTTCATGACACTTCACACAAGTGTAAAGCACCATGAGACAATGTGCAGAGCGCAGGAACCCTGACTCTGATTTACCTACTTCAGGTGTTATTACCCTTTGAACATTGAAAAATGGAAGATGAAATTTAGTATAAACATGGACATTCTGGTAATGTATCATGCTCATTGAAATGAGGGACAAGGGCTCACAACTCTTAGAGTTTTTCCAGATAATGTAAAATTTTCAACAGTTATTTCTTGTTCATAACTGTTTTCTCTGCAGCTTAAATAACTTTCTTCTCTGACAGCGCTGAAGCGGGGCTATAGTCAGATCCTCTGACAGCTCTAGTTTTGTTAGTATTTCTGCTCAACATCACAAGTTCGTGAAATGAACACCTCCGTACACCCCACTTTATGTAGAGAAAACTGGAGTGAACGGGGTATACATTGTGTTTCTTATTTCAGCACCAAAACATAGTTTGTGTGTACTCGTTAGAACCACCTCAAGGAGGCGGTTCTAACGAGCACCCACGACCTATGTTTGCAGTATTTATAAGAGAATATAACAGATTTTCATCAGAAAAAGTAGCCATTTTGGAGATATGGGAAATGCACTATGTCGCACGGGTGTGTTTTAAAAATGAATACATAAATTTCGGATACTCGTTAGAACAGCCCCAATAAGGCGATTCTAACTAGCACCCTACATATAGGTTATGGGTACTCGTTGGCACCGCCTCAATTAGGCGACTCTAACAAGCACCTGCAACCTATGTCTTAATTTGTTTAGTTGATTTGAGATTTAAAGTCCCCGTCAACACTTTAAAGGTCATTTTGGAGACGTTGCTTCCAATTTTGTGGGACTTTTACCCGACATTGAGATGAAATGACATCTCAAGCCCTGTCGCCCAATGAAACCAATAGGGTTTAATAGCATGGGCGGTCCGCCTAGCACCGCGGTTCCTGGACAGGCTTAGATCCTCTAAGCGGTTTACCAGTACTAGTGTGCGGGCCGGATTCTGCTCTGCGTGGAAGCATCATGCAGCCCCATATATTTCTTCAAGCCCCTATGGGCGGGGGCCGACCTATGTCTTGAGTATCAATAAGAATCATGTCACAATTTTTCATCAGAAAATTAGCCGTTTTGGAGATATTAACCCATTTAGTACCGGAAACCCCAAAACGGGTACCCTGGCAAACAGTGCAGGCCCAGATCAGACGCCGCAGAGCGCGGCGCCGATCAGGGCCTCCACTGTTTGCTAAAAGTTTAGCCATTTTCCTTATCAATTTTAAAGAAAACACAACCTGACACCCCTAAATTTTGAAATGGACTCATGCTGTATATAAATAGGAAGATTCCTTTGTTACAAAAAGGGTAGAAGAATGCACTTTGTCATATGGATGTGTTATCGTAATAAAGTGACATACGGGTACTTACCTGGTGTCTGCGGTCTTGCTTTTGCGTATTGTGTCAGTCACATGCCTTAGAGATGTGCTTTGTTTGCCGGCTCTTGTCCATCACATGCATGCGAAAAGTTAGCATTTTGTGGCAAACAGAAATACACATTTGCCTCCCAAAGTGCGGGAATACAAACTTGTTTTCCGCGTAATGCAAGAACTCCAACTGACTTACATGATTTTCAAGAAGTTTGCACACTTGAGCGTAGGATTTAATTTTCTTGCACACCAGACAAGGAAATCCGTGATTTTACCCTGGGATAGAAATTTATCTTCTGACCCCGGTGTTCCGACCCAATATGGAATATAATCGCGTGTTTGATAAAAATGCACTGGTTGATTACGACCTCGTAAAGTTGACGTCATAGCACGTTACGTGACGTCACTAAACATTCCTTCAGTGTCAACACAATTTGGCGGACGTTGGTAACCGAAGTGACTGCAGCATTAAACAGCGCTAAGAAATGGAAGGTATGCAAGAAAAAGAATCCAATATGGGTGTGAGGTGTGGATAAAAAAACCGTCCCTCGGGATCACTGTCCGGCATCACACGGCAAGCCTCGTGATGCCGGACAGTGTCCCTCGGGACGGATTTATCCATCCACCCCTCACACCCATATAAGATTCTTATAGTCTTAGTTTGTACTCAGTGTATATTGACTGTCTTCTGTTTTTTAGCAGATAACGATAAGCTTCATTAAGTATCATAAATGCTTAGCTTGGGTATATAGAGAATACCAGGTTTGTGTCATTTGATATCAAGTTTATCAGACAAGGCTTTGAGAACGTTTGTAGAATCGCGAGGCTTGCCAAGCGATTCTACATGCGTTCTCGAAGCCGAGCCTGATACACTTGATATCAAATGACACGAATCTAGTATTCTATTTATCAGTTTATCCCCTTGTACACTCTTAAATTAGCAATTAACGATCAGAAATTGGTAGTCCTCAGTGCGTCCCAGCATTCTGGCGGTCAATATATTTAGTATCAGCTGACCATAATTTTCCTATGAAATTTTTTTTTCAAGCATTTTTTACATGTTTCCCAGTAACAATAACATATTTTGTATTTTTTTTCTAGCAGTCCGGTTCATTCATAAAAGTGCAATGTCACGTTGACGTGATAAAGTTTACTTGTCCTGAGATAGGATATCTTTATCAGGTCAATGCGTTACAATGCAATATATATACCTGATAAAATGCAATACTTTACTTCTGTACTTTATATTTGATGCTCTTTGCCACAATCTGACTGACTGATGTCGTTTCACGGTAACTGCAAGAATAGGGCACATAAACACCACCACAAGTATACCATACATATGAACGTGAAAACATAAGTAGTTGTTCGTTTTGTTCACACCTCTCGGATCAGGACGGTACTGTAAAGTGTCCAAAACTATAGTCTTTCAAAACGCCGCAGTGATACGTGACTGCACTTTTACTTTTGGACTAGTCCGTGTTTTAGGTAAGTCGCCTTCAGTTGGGATTTTACATTGGGCGATATAGTTTTACTGAGATTCGTACTGCATCATATTAACAACTTGGCCACGACTTCTACATAATGGCACTATCAAAAACCTGATTTATATTTTTAAAATCCTGTGAAAAAAGAAATCCGAAACCCGCTTCCCCTAAAACATGGACTAGTCTTGTCACGCTTGAACGTTGAACTCTCACAGGTCGTTGATAAACTATACTGCGCAATGATATGATTGATGCATTTCTGTGTGCTGTGCATTCGTTTTTGTTTGTTTGTTTGATTTGAGGTTTAACGTCCCCGTCTACGATGTAAAGGTCATTTTGAAGACGTCGGTTCCGATTTTGTGGGATTTTTTACTCGACATTGAGATGTAATGACATCTCAAGCCCTGTCGTCCAATGAAACCAATAGGGCTTATAAGTCCAACTCGCACCGCTTTGCCCAGGATGGCCTGGATCCTCTAAGCGGTTTACCAGTACTCGTGTGCGGTTGGTTTAAGCTCTGCGTGGAAGCATCTTACAGCCCATCTATTTCTTCAAGCCCCGTTGGGCGGGGGCTATACTGTGGTTTTTTGAAAACATAAATGTTTCTTTTTGACAAACATAAAACTCAGTTGCACCAGACTTTTCGATAACTAAATCACAGAAACCGGCTGAAAACATATTTAGGCAATTTTATATATTAATTTAACGATCGCGGTTTACATTCCAGATTATCATATTCCGGGGATATGTCACTGTTCGGATCGTCCAGATTTGTCCATGACAAGAC
This sequence comes from Lucinisca nassula, assembly GCA_963580285.1. Lineage (NCBI taxonomy): Eukaryota > Metazoa > Mollusca > Bivalvia > Lucinida > Lucinidae > Lucinisca > Lucinisca nassula. The sequence goes on from OY757016.1 coordinate 31,948,339, forward strand.
TTGATAACGGCAGTTTCAAACTGGATTCTTGGAATCTTCCACAATATGCCTATGCTGTACGATTCTACATCCTCAGAGGAATCAAAGAAGTATACACCTTGGAAATGGTGAGTGCCAGTTTTGAAGTCAGTACTATTTAGGTCAGTTTTGAGACGGTCAGTTTTCCTATCCACACTTTTTCTGGGCAGGCTTATTCGTAAGCGAATCAGCGGTAGGGAGAGAATGACCGTAGAAAAGATTTCATGATCAATCTCCACGAAAGAATGCTGCCGACCTCGGCAGCTATCGAATCTGCGTCCTCCTGGTCACCAGTCAGACGCGAATCCGACTGAGCTATCGAGGCCGGCTGTTGAAAATGTGTGATATTTGTCTCATATATAGTGTGAAACTTCAGTGGCTCGAACATCCCCTGTCTCGAACACATTTTCTTGCTATCAAAGGTGTTCGAGCCATTGAAGCGCAAATGTAATATAATCAAAGTCCTCATCTTTGCTTAATAATTATAATAATAATAACGAAGTGGCTATTGCCAGTTAACTGGTAATAGCGATTTTACGATAAAATCGCTATTGCCAGTTAACTGGTAATAGCGGTTTTACGATAAAATTGCTATTGCCAGTTAACTGGTAATAGCGATTTTATCGTAAAACCGCTATTGCCAGTTGACTGGTAATAGCCATTTTAACGTAAAACCGCTATTACCAGTTAAAAGATTAATATAAAATATCTTATGACAATTTTTTATTGTTATTGAAGCATGAATGAAAACGAACTACTGAAAATAAACAAATGAATGAATTTCTGACACGTAGACATACATATATGCGAATATTTTCGGAAGAAATATGTAAAAGGTATGTTCCTACTGCTTCCAACAACACAGTATATAGGTACTAGAACTGTCTCATCGAGGTGGTTCTAACGAGTAACGGGTAAAGAATGACATTTGGTTTCGGACAGAAATATGAACAATAATGTGGAGTGGGGTTTAGGACCTACATGATCTATATTGTAGAACAATTACGGAAACACGCCTATCTAAACATATTACAAGGAGCGTGATGACTCAAGTGGTTAGTGCACTTGCCTCTGATGCTAGAGGTCTTGGGTTTGATCCCTGTCAGCCAGCGTTGATAAAATTTCAGTGTCCAAACACGCTAAATTGGCATCATTTGCAGGGTGAAATGTAATAATATACACCGTCCTTTGTGTCACGACGTTAACTGGAGGCTCCCCTGTGTATGAAGGACCATCAACTGTGCATTACACGATTAATATGTAGACAACACTTGCCGAAAATGCCCATGAGGGCATAGATAGATAGATAGATAGATAGATAGATAGATAGATAGATAGATAGATAGATAGATAGATAGATAGATAGATAGATAGATAGATATTTTTTCTTATTTCTGCTCCTAACATAGATTGTGGGCAATGGTTAGAACCGCCTCGTCGAATAAGGGAAATAATGTAAACCCCTACAAACACCGGTTTTTACTATATAAAAGTGTGCTTTAACGGGGTAAAGTTTAAAAGCTAAAAATAATCAGTGCCTTGCATACGCGAGTCCAATGAAACCAATAGGGTTTGTATGCATGGGCGGTCCGACTCGCATCACGCTTTAAACTTCTAAGTGGTTTACCTGTACTCATATGCCATGCGGCTGGTTTCAGTTCTGCATAGAAGCATTATGCAACCCATTCTATTTCTCTTGAAGCCCCGATGAGCTGGGGCGATTATGGATTACATATGCAAAATATGGAAATGCTTGGTCAAAGCAGAAAAACAAAAACATGCATTTAAGCCATTACATTCATAACTGTAAATGGAATAATTCTGCACGTCAACTGGCAATAGCGATTTTACGTTAAAATTGCTATTACCAGTTAACTGGCAATAGCGATTTTATCGTAAAACCGCTATTACCAGTTAACTGTCAATAGCAATTATATCGTAAAACCGCTATTACCAGTTAACTGGCAATAGCGATTTTATCGTAAAACCGCTATTGCCAGTTAACTGGCAATAGACCTTTCCTAATAATAATTGACCTTATTTATGGAGGGTAACACATTAAGTACTAGTACTAATCTACTATGTGGCCCTCTTTCCTTGGTAGGAATTAGTATTAAACAATGTGGATAAAGTCATTTGCTCAAGGAAACAACACTTGGCGCTTTCAATCTCAAATCCGATGCTTTACCTGTGGGTCAGGCCTCAGATTCTATGACGGTTCCATCGTGAAGGCTTATGTTGGTTGGTACCTGATGCTCCGTCTCTGGTCGGGCCCATCGGAGTCTAACTTGCTCCAGCATTTCAGTGGTTTCTTGCTGTCGAGTCCTCACCGTTGTTACATCTCTGTGGTTGTTTGATGTTTTTGTTCACGGAGATGTTGCACTGATGAGTTAGGAGGCCTTCATGTGGACTGAACAAATTATTTGTCTTTATCGCGGCTGAAGTAAGGGTGAGGATTGCGGCCACGTAAAATCGATATAAGCCCCCCCCCCCAACACACACACACACACACATACACTGGAATTCGTTTCCGCTGACCGTTCCAGGGCGGTTCCTCTATCGCGGTTTATTTTTGTTATGGTTTGTCTTTGGGTGTATGTGATGCTTATATTATTTTATTTTGGATAGCCTATTGGCCATTTTATGGGAAAGTAACTGTCCTCTTGGCTTTCTGCTATTGATGTTTCATTTAGTGTCTGTGGTTTCATGTTTGTGTTTTTTTTCCCTTTGGTGTCTCTGATGGGAGCTGTGGGTTAATTGTAATCTGCCGAACAGCCAACTAATTTGTGTAAACCTCGGCAGAAGATGAAGGTGAAGGCTGGGGCCCCGTAAACCGGCTTAACCCTCCCCCCTCCCCCCGCCTCCGGTAGTTATTACTGGCCACTCCAAGGCGGTACTTTTGTTGCGATTTCAATGGCTTTATGTTCATGCAGTTCAAGTTTGGAAGTTGTCATTTTAACCCTTGTCCTGCCGAGCCCGGACATGTCTTGCTTTTAAAACAATGCAGATCCAGATCAGATGGCTTCTGAACTGATAAGGATCTTCATTGTTTGTCATTCACTTTATGAATTTGTGCAATAATTTGCATCAAGTAATCTGATTGGTTGATAATCAGTGGTGAGTGTGGCTTATCTAAATATTCAGCAGGTCAAGGGTTAACACTTCTGTGTGTCCAAAGAATCTAGTTTGAGCCAGCGCACGACAAAACCTACAATAAGACATGTGCGCCCATCGAAGACTCAGATCAGCTTGCGCATCCATATAGTCTAACCAGGGACTTCTCTTGTTGCATGAAGGAACATTGGGCTTTAGCTATCCTTAGAGCGCTCAACGAAGACTCTGATCAGACTGCGCTTGTTTAGTAAAGGTAACTGAGTTGCCACCTGTTTGGGAAAGAGCTGTTAACTCAGCTTGTCACTTCTGGTTTTGTTGTTTGTCCGTCTCTCCATTTGATGTATGCGATAGGCGTCATTTTCTGATTCGGTCAGTTCCTGAGTATCTTTACACATTTAATGTGCGTGTTCGTTAGAACCGTCTCAGTGAACAGAAGTAAGAACAAATGTATACCCATCACGAAACCATGCGTATATAATGTTAACCCCCATTGAACCCTACTTTTATAGGGTAAAACTAAGGTTTACAGGGTTGAACCTTATTTTTCTTATTTCTGCTCTAAAATATAGATTGTGAGGCGGTTCTAACGGGTACCAACAATCTATATTTTGAGCAGAAATAAGAAAAATAGCACAATTTTTCACTTAAATTTTTCATTTTTTTCGGCGATAAAGGTTACAATGTATTTGTAGAGGCATGTTTTCGTAATGCGTTGTAACCCACATTTTGCTCTGTATAAAATAGGGTATACAAGAGTGTTCATTTAACGTACCTGTTAAAAGAATCACACAAAGAAAAAGATTAAACAATTTTGAATCGTGCCACTTACATTTCTTTAAGCAAAGTCATTTGAAAACAATAGACCGGAGTTTCTTAGGACAGAAGATCAGTGTAACATCTGCCTAACCATAGCAATCCAACATAAATCATACATGTTTAAAAGGTTACTTGTGAGAATAGGATTGGAGTTTTTCTTTTCCACGTTTAGGTGTTGAAATATATTTTATGAAAAAGTTAGTTAAGTAAGTTCTAGAAAGGGTTATCATTTGGAAGCAAAGACGACACCACAGAACTGGAAAATATTGGTTGTACATGTTTTTTGGGACCAGACTAGCTAGTTTCGCCCATTTAGGCCACATCAGTGACCCTAAAATATTTTCAAAATTCCATATTGGAATCAATAATCCCAAAGGACTAGAAAATATAAACTACACTATAATGTAGGACAGGGAGACTTTTTACGGCCGCCACACATTCCCAGACACCAGCTGTAGTGACGTCAAGCCGACGAATGTATATAACGTTCGTAAAAACTGCATTTGATCCACGTCATGAGAAAAACAGTGGATGTTTTTGTAAAGATCATGCAGTCAGTGTTCGTTGCTAGGATAATACAAAACCGCCCATCGAGGGGTTTTGTATTATCTTAGCAACGGACACTGACTGCATGAATGCACTTGACAGGCTAGTTTTTGTATCTAAAATTGCAAGACGTTTGCTAGTCTGTGTAGCTGTGCAAACCTGTTTGTGCCTTATGCAAACCCGGAAGACAAGTTCTCTCGTGACAGTGTGGATCGTTCTATTAAACTTTTGTTAATATTGTGATTGTTTTTTTTTTTCTGACAGTTTCATTTGTAACCGTTTGGTTTTACAGGCTGGTACAACAAGACCAAACGAAAGGAGGAGCGCCATAACTGACATAACATTTGGTCCGGGGAACTACACACTTGTTGTAAGTTGGGCAACGCTTCGGTAATTTAGTCGGATGCACATCTAACTGGTTATCTGGATGTCCCTGCTTCGTTTTCTACAGGACCTTCAATATTCGCACTTTGAGATTGATCTTGAAATACCTTCTACGGTCATACTATCGTTAGCTCTGATTGAATAAATAGTAATCATGTTTTGAAGAAAGCATCATGCATCCTGTTTTGGTTTACCGCGGTACACATCTGACAACAGAAGTGAAGGCAATGTTCAGGAATCGGCACAATTAACGCGCAACTCCGATCCAAGACATGGAAACGTCACAAGCGGAAAGCCAAACGGACAGTTCTTTCCAACAAACTGGCCAAACAGCTATAAAAAATAAAAAGGTATAAGCAATACATACATGCAAAGACAAACTATAACAAAATTAAACCACGATAGAAGAATCGCCTTCAGGGTTCATTTACCGGCAAACGACCCAATGTTGTGCATACTCCAATATTTACATTCTCAGTGTATTTACAGAGAGCCCTTTAGTTAACTATTGGGACGCAATGTTGTGCATACTCCAATATTTACATTCTCAGTGTATTTACAGAGAGCCCTTTAGTTAACTATTGGGACGCAATGTTTTGCATACTCCAATATTTACACTCTCAGTGTATTTATAGAGAGCCCTGTAGGTAACTATTGGGACGCAATGTTTTGCATACGCGCATTATGCGAGGTCAAAATAATCTATGGGTGTCTCCATTATGGTTTGACAATGACGATATTATTACCTCAACGGCGCTCTTCGTCGGATAAGGGATGGACATTGTTTCTTAACAAAGTAAATGTAGTTAACAAATGCAATTTATTTTACCGTTCATTGAAGTAAGAATAATATCGGATCACGTGACCCGATGCTATTCATACTTTAGTGAACATTACAAACTACATCCATTTCTTAAATAAAGAAAGAAAATAGAAGTGAAGGCAATGATCAGGAACCGACACAATTACCCCACACCCCCAGCCAAAGACACCAAATGGAAAGAACCGCAAACTTAAAAATCTTCATCATAACGAACACGTCACAAGCAGAAAGCCAAAAGGACAGTCACGTTCTCACAAAATGGCCAAACGGCTATCCAAAATCAAAATATTAGAAATTCATATATGCAAAGACGAACTAGAACAGTAATAAACAATAAAAGAACGACCAGTACCCAGAAAAAGGAAACTATTTCCTTAAATATATTACAACAGGTGTCCGCTGGCTGTGCAGGAGGGATGGAAGATATTCGTCGCTCTGGAAGAAACTGTCCCACAATGGATAATGTCCAGTTAGCCTACCCAATAGAAGGTACACAGACATAAGTTGACATTGTACATATTATACATATATGTACATACATTTGAATGCTTAACTTATCGTGTTTTATTTTGTCACCTAACCGCGGCATCCAACTGATATTGACCTAACATAGGGCAAGTCCTGCCGTCTTTGTATCAGGTATGGGTAGAGGGTGAATGTTGTTATTTCTTCTGTTTCTACACTTCATCTTTTTTTCTGTGTCACCCCCTCCCTCACTTTTACCTCCTTTACTGTCACTTCTACCTTTTTAGCTCACCAGAGCCGAAGGCTCCGGGGGAGCTTATAGGATAGGCAGTTGTCCGTCGGCGTCTGCGTCGTCTGTGTCGTCTGCGTCTGTGTCTGCGTCTGCGTCGTCGTGTGACGTCAACACTTTTAAACGACATCTCCTCTGAAGCCGATTGGGCCCAAATTTCATCTGTAATATCCTTGGGTTGGGGGATTGAAAGTTTGTGTTTTTTATGAAATTCGGCTCATTAGTTTGGTTGCTATGGCAACTTAGAGTTTCCATAGACTTATAATGCGGAAAATTGAAAAATGGCATTTATTTTGCAGATATTTTGACAAAACTTTCATAGAAATATTCCTTAGGCAATCTACTATCTGCCATATGATTTGAGGCCTACTGCTCGTTTGTATTGGTTGCCATGGAAACCAAAATGAAAAAAATAATAAAACATTTGTAAAAAATCATCTCCTCAGAAATCGTATGCTCTATGAGGCTGAGAGTTTATGAAAATATTCACCATATTTGCCTTTACAGGTTTTGTGTTTTTATGAAATTCGGCTCTTTAGTTAGGTTGCTATGGCAACTTAGATTTTCCATAGACTTATAATGGGGAAAATTGAAAAATGGCATTATCTACAAAGCCTTAGCAGATATTTTGACAAAACTTTCATAGAAATGTTCCTTTAGTAAACATCTCTTAGCCATATGCTTTTATGTCAACCTGGGGGTCCAGTAGGTTGTGCCGGGGCCATGCCACGCCCCCAGTACTTCATAAAATGCCTTATATCTTAGAAACCTTACAGATCCCCACCCCTAAACCATATATATTCTTGTTCCTTATGATAAAGTGCATTAAGTTACACCAACCTGGGGATCCCCCGGATGTGCCGGGGACATGCCTCACCCCCTCCACTTCATGAAATGCCATTTATCTCAGAAACCATTCAGATCCCCACCCGTAAACCATATATATTCTTATCTCTTATGATAAGACGCACCCAGTGACACCAACCTGGGTGTCCCTCGGGATGTGCCTGGGCCATGCCCCACCCCTCCATTTCACAACAGGCCCAATATTCCAGAAACCTAACAGATCCAAACCCCTAAATGAAATATATTTTTGTTCCTTATGATAAGTTGCATTCAGTGACACCAACCTGGGGGACACCCGGGATGTGCCGGGGACATGCCGCATCCCCTCCACTTCATAAAAGGTTGGCCCCCGCCCATAGGGGCTTAAAGAAATATATGGGCTGCATGATGCTTCCATGCATAGCTGAATCCGGCCTGCACACTAGTACTGGTAAACCGCTTAGAGGATCTAAGCTTGTCCAGGAACCGCGGTGCGAGGCAGACCGTCCATGCTAATAAACCCTATCTGTTTCATTGGGCGGCAGGGCTTGAGATGTCATTTCATCTCATTGTCGGGTAAAAGTCCCACAAAATTGGAAGCAATGTCTCCGAAATGACCTTTACAGTGTTAACGGGGACGTTAAACCTCAAATCAAACAAACAAACAAAACATCATAAAAGGCCAAATATTCCAAAACCTTACAAATCCCCACCCCTAAACCATATGTATTCTTGTTCCTTATGATAAGAAGCATTAAGTGACACAAACCTGGGGTTCCCCCCGGATGTGCCGGACACATGCCCCACCCCCTCCACTTCACAAAATGCCATTTATCTCAGAAACCATTCAGATCTCCCCCTCTAAAACAAATATATTCTTGTTCCTTATGATAAGACGCACTCAGCGACACCAAGCTGAGGGTCCCCCGGGATGTGCCGGGGTTATGCCCCACCCCCTCCACTTCATAATAGGGCAAATATTCCAGAAACCTTACCGATCCCCACCCCTAAACCATATATATTATTGTTCCTTGCGATAAGACACATTCAGTGACACCAACATAGGGTTCCCCCAGGGCTCGCCTGGGCCATGCTCCACCCTTAACTTCACAAAAGACCATATATCTGAGAACCTGTTCAGAGCCCTACCTCTAAGCCATATATATTCTTGTACCTTATGTTAAGGCGCAATCAGTGACACCAGCATGGGTCCCCCCTCCCCCCCCCCTGTGGTGCCACGGGCCATGCCCCACCCCTTTACTTCATTAAAAGCCATATATCTCAGAAACCGGTCAGATCCTCACCCCTTAACCATATATATTCATAATACTTCCCCACTTCATAATAGGCCATATATCTCAGAAACTTTTCAAATCCCCACCACATAATCACATATATTCTTGTTCATTGTTATTAGACACATTCAGTCACCCCATCTTGTGGGGTCTGCAGGGGCCATTTCTCTCCCATCCACTTCATAAAAGGGCCTCATATCCCAGAAACTGTTCAGCATTAGGTTGCAACAATCTTGGGCTTTTCTGGAATCCACCATGCCCGAATCCCTCCACTGCTTGAAAGGCCTTACATCCCAGGAGCCATACATATCCCACTGCTAAACCATATATGTCTCTGTTTTATTTTGTAAGACATATTTAGTGACACCAACCAGGGCTCAATTGGGTTCATGCCCCACCCTCTCTACTGTATAGAACACCTAATATTTCAGATACAGTCCACATGAGTGCTCATTTGGGAATGGGGTTTGTTTGGGAGACTTTATATTTGGTAAATTAAAATCATACCATGTTAAAAAGCATGTCTGCCATTGGGCAGTGCCCATCTGAGCTCTGGTTTATGAAATTTGGCTCTTTGGTTTGTTTGCTATGGCAAGTTAAGAGTCTCCATTGACTTCTAATGGGGGAAAATTGAAAAATGACATTTATGCCTTTCAAGATATTATGTCAAACTTACATTGAAATGTTCCTTTAATAATGTTCTTTTTGGCCTATGGGTTGCCACAGATGGCAAATTGTCAGTTGTCATCTGTTGTCCTGCAACAACACATTCAAGCGACATCAGACCTTCTTAAGCCACTAGGCCGATTGGGTCCAAATTTTATCTAAAGCATCCTTGGGCGCAGGGCTTCCATGGTAAATAAAATACTTTGCTGCCAGTCGGCAGTGCCCCCTGAGCTCTGGTGAGCATAGTGGCCCATGGGCCTCTTGTTTCTCTTTTTCTCCCTTTAGACGACACCAAATAAACCTATAAAGATGCTGACGGATTGACCAAACAGTGTAGACCCTGATCAGACTGCACTCTAATCTTGGTCTGCACTGTCTGCTTATGCCTGTCTGTCCCAATACTTAGGATCATTACGGTACTTGAGCTGATTTGTTTTATAATTTATACATATAACGTTGACACATACACATATTGAGTTGATTTGATACACACAGCATCATTCAGACTTTCGGATGAGTCTTCAAAGCGAGGTCCCGTCTCCGTATTACCTTAGTTGTTGATAGGACGTAAAACACACATACACAGTATCATATACAGTAGGCCTACCATTTGCTGCCTAGATATTTGATATTTTGCTTTTGGCCTAGTTGGCATAAACTAACTAGTTTATCCCAGAAAAAAGTTTTAAACTCCAGCCTTTTCAGTTCTGTGGTATATTTCTTGCTTCCTTAGGATAAGCCTTTTATGGAAAACATTTTATGACAATTAACTATGTTTTTTGATAAGTTTATGGGAGGTTAATTTTTAATGTCAGATACGCCATGTGAATGACATGCATTCAACTGATAGCAACATGTGCCAACCACTGGTAAGGCATCTTAATGAAATAATTGTCAGGGTTATTGTATGAAAAAGAGAAAGCATCGCATAAGCATTGTTTTCTGAATGATGATTTGTGGAGCGCTGTGGTGCAGCTGTAAAGCATCGGGTTTGAGATCGAGAGGTACCCGGTTCGATCCTCGCAAGCGCCAGAGCAAGATACATAATACACATTGCTTGGTACTGGTTCCAACCCAGGAAAAGAGGGTCACATAGAAGTTTAGTACTAGTACTAAATCTGTTACCCTCTATAAATAAGGTCGATTATAATTATTATTATTACTAGGATGTCGACAGACGTGTGAGCAGAATTTACTTCTTTGCAAAAATGCTAAAATGGGCCCAGTAATTGCAAAGGAAATTAAAACATAAAATACACTACTGCAACACTAAGTTGGATATGAACCCGTCCCATGGTTATCACTTTAACCCTTTTCGTACCAAATGGAATCTTCCTCCTTATATAAAGCAGGATTCCATTTCGTGGTGTCAGGTTTTGGGGCTGGAGCCGAGCGATGGTCTCCCCATTCACCGGCAACGTGGAATGGGGATACCACCGAACGGCTACGGTGTAGTGCCAGAATGGAATCGTTCCCTGGGACCCCAACAGCTGACGACCCGTGACACGGGGAAGCTGGAAACAACAACAATGGTGTCAGGTTGTGTTTTCTGTAAAATTAATTAGGAAAATGGCTAAACTTTTAGCAAACAGTGGAGGCCTTGATCAGACGCCGCGTTCTGCGGTGTCTAATCTGGGCCTGCGCTGTTTGCCAACTACCCGTTTTGGGGTTTCTGGTACTAAATGGGTTAAAATTGTACCATATGAAGGGTTACATCACGTGAACAAGTCCGTGAAATAAAGAACCCCTAAACCCCACTTTATATAGAGGAAACTGGGGTTTACGGGGGTAGACATTATTTTCCTTATTTCTGCTCCAAAACATAAGTTGTGGGTACTCGTTAGAACCGCCTGAATGAGGCGGTACTCGCGAGCACACAAAACATATATTTGGAATATAAATAAGAATAATATCACAAGTTTTCTTCAGAAAAATTAGCTTTTTTGAGGTTTGAAAAATGCCTTATATGACGCAGCTGTGGTATGATAATGAATGCAATAATGATTAGGGCACATCCTGTTAACAATTCGTGTAATGAACACCCTTTACACCCCACTTTATAAAGAGAATAATTTGGGTTTTCAGGGGCATACATCAGTTTCCTTATTTCTGTTCCAAGACCTAGGTTCTTGTAGGTTGTGCATCACGAACACACGCCTATATAATTCTGACCCCCTTGAACCCCACTTTTATACTTTAAAACTCGGGTTTACGGGGACATACATTATTTTTCTTATTTCTGCGCCAAGACCTAGGTTTTTGGTACTCGTTAGAACCGCCTCGATGCGACGGTTCTAACGAAAACCCACAATCTATATTTCTAGCAGAAATAAGAAAAATATCGCAAGTTTTCTTTAGAAAATTTACCTTTTTTGAGGTTTGAAAAATGCCTTATATGACGCTGATGTATTATCGCAATGAATGCAATAATGATTAGGGCACACCCTGTTAACAATTCGTGTAATGAACACACTTTACACCCCACTTTATGTAGAGAAAACTGGGGTTTTTCAGGGGTATACATCATTTTTCCTTATTTCTGCTCCAAGACCTAGGTTGTGGGTATTCTTTAGAACCGCCTTGGTCATTTCGAAAACACGCCTATTCAAATACATTGTAACCTTTATCGCCGAAAAAAATGAAAATTTTAAGATGAAAAAATATGTTATTTTTCTTATTTCTGCTCAACACATAGCTTGAGGGTACTCGTTAGAACCGCCTCTTCTGTTCTAACGAGTACCCACAATCTAAATTTTAGAGCAGGAATAAGAAAAAAAGGTTAACCCTGTAAACCCCAGTTTTACAATATAAAAGTGGGGTTCTAGGGGGTCAAAATTATATAGGCGTATTTTCGTGATGTGAGGCGGTTCTGATGAGCACCCACAACGCATGTTTCGATTAGAAATAAGAAAAAATGTCAGAAATTTTCACAAGAAAAATAACCACTGTGGAGATATTAAAGAATGCTCTATGTCACACGGACGTGTCATCGTATTGAGACAATACTTACACACAGCTCCAGACATTATGAAAACACGCCTATACAAATTCATTGTAACCTTTATCGCCGAAAAAATGGAAATTTTATGATGAAAAATTGTGATATTTTACTTATTTCTGCTCAACACATAGATTGTGGGTACTCTTTAGAACCGCCTTTTCGATGCGGTTCTAACGAATACCCACACTCAAATTTTAGGGCAGAAATAAGATAAAAAGAGGTTTACTCCTGTAAACCCCAGTTTTACTATATAAAATTTGGGTTCTAGGGGGTCAAAATTATCTAGGCATGTTTTCGTGATGTAAGGCGGTTTTGATGAGCACCCACAACGTATGTTTGGAGTAAGAGTGAGAAAAAATGTCAGGAATTTTCACCAGAAAAATAACCACTGTGGAGATATTATAGAATGCTCTATGTCACACGGACGTGTTATCGTAATGAGACAATACTTACACAAAGTTCCAGACATTACGAAAACACGCCTATACAAATTCATTGTAATCTTTATTGCCGAAAAAAATGAAAATTTTAAGATTAAAAATTGTGACATTTTTCTTATTTCTGCTCAAAATATAGAATGTGGATACTTGTTAGAACCGCCTCGATGAGGCGGTTCTAACGAGTACCCACCGTCTATTTTAGAGCAGAAATGAGAAAAATAAGGTTTGCCCCTGTAAAGCCCAGTTTTAAGAAAAATAAGGATTACCCCTATACACCCGAATTTTACCATATAAAAGTGGGGATTCAAGGGGCTCAGAATTATAAAGGCGTGTTCGTGATGAAAATTGGGGATAACAAGGATACTTTCGGTATAATTTCTTCTCATTTCTCCATTATACAGTCAATCCTCTTTATACTTATATTCGTTATAACGGCAAAACTCGTTATAACGACAATTGAAATAGAATGACTTCTTAGTTAAAGGCTGGCCTCAGTTTCGAATGGCGTGGGTTTACCTCGGGTTGGAAATGCCCAAATCGAGCCCATAGTCAAGAAATATTCTTGTAGTCTAATGCTCCAAGAAACGAATGTTATAGCTATTTGTTGGAATCGCCTCACCGAGGCAATCCTAACAACTGTTTATAACATTTGTTTCTTGGAGTAATAATGGGAAAAGTACTTTAAATACCTTTCATACTCCTAACTGGGATTCTGTATAAAGACACAATAATAGGGAACAACTGTTGTTATAGCGAGGGTCCCCTGTATTGTGAAAACACGCCTATTCAACATACAACTATACTATACAACCTAAAAATGAAAATTTTCAGATAAAAAATTCTGATATTTTCACATTTCTGTTCAAAACATAGATTGTGGGTACTTTTAGGAATCGCCTCGGCGAGGCGGTTCTAACGAGTACCCACAGTCTAGTTTTGAGCAGAAATATGAAAAATAATGTACATCCCTGTAAACCCCAGTTAAACAACATATAAGTGGTGTTTAAGGGTGTCAAAATTATATAGGCGTGTTTTTTGTGCGGTACTTTCAAATTTGTTTGTTTGTATTTGGGTCTAACGACCCAGTCAAGACTAATTAGGTCATTTTTGAGCCGGTCAGTTTACTTATTCACACTTTTCCTGGGCAAGCTTATACGTAAGCGGTTAACCAGTACAGTGCACATTCTATCACCAGAAAACTGACAACTGCCCAACTTGAATCAGCAGAAGGGAGAGAATGACCATAGAAAAGATTTCCTGATCAATCTCCATGAAAGAATGTTTCCGACCCCGGCAGGTATGACACTAACAAGTACCTAAACATTTGTTTCATCACGAAAACACGCCTATATAATTTGGACCCCCTTGAACCCCACTTTTATATAGTAAAACTTGGGTTTCCGAGGGTATACCTTATTTTTCTTATTTCTGCTCTAAAATATAGATTGTGGGTACTCATTAGAAGATTGTGGGTACTCATTAGAACCGCCTCAATGAGGCGGTTCTAACGAGTACCCACAATCTATATTTTGAGCTGAAATAAGAAAAATATCACAATTTTTCATCAAAAATTTTCGTTTTTACGGCGATAAAGGTGGCAATGTATTTGAATAGGGGTGTTCGCGTAATGAATGGAAAAGTAAGGGAAAATATCTCGTACTTATTCTTTTTAATTCTCCATATTTTGTTTGTTTGTTTGATTTGAAGTTTAATGTCCCCATCAACACTGTAAAGGTCATTTTGGAGACCTTGCTTCCATTTTGTGGGACTTTTACCCGATATTGACATTTCAAGCCCTGCCGCCCAATGAAACCAAAAGGGTTTATATGCATGGACGGGCCGACTCGCACCGCATTGCCTGGACAGGCTTAGACAGGTTTTCTTTTGCTCCAGCATTTCAGTGGTCCTCACCGTTGTCCCACCTCTGTGGTTCTTTGATTATTTGTGTTCACGGAGATGTTGCACTGATGAGTTAGGAGGCCTTCATGCGGACTGAACAAATTATTTGTCTAAATCGCGACGGAAGTAAGGGCGAGGATTGTGGCCACGTAAAATCGATTTAAGCCCCCCCCCCCCCCCCCCCCCCCCCCCAATAGGATTCTTTCCACTGTCCGTTCCAAGGCGGTTCTTCGTGGCGGTTTATTTATGTTGTTGTTTGTTACTACTCATTGTGTGTGTCACTGGTGTCTTTTTATTTTGGATGGCCATTGGGCCATTTTGTGGGAAAGTGACTGTCCTTATGGCCATCCTTTGTTTAGGTTTCCATTATGGTCTGGTCGCTTCATGTTTGTGTTTCTTTCCCTTGGGTGTCTTTGATGGGTGCAGTAAGTTAATTGTATCGATTCCTGATCTTTCTTTTACTTCTACTTTAGATCCTCTAAGCGGTTTACCAGTTATCGTGTGCGGTCGGTTTCAGCTCTGCCTGGAAGCATCCTGCAGCCCATCTATTTCTTCAAGCCCCGATGTCTCCATATTTTGAGCTATGGTGTTTTGGCAGTGTACTTTTATTTTTTACAGTACCCGATCCACCAGCCCAGGTTAATTATAGATCCCATCCTACCATTAACACACTGGTTCCAGTCCTGGGTGCTACTACACTGTCATGTGCGATAACCTTGGTAGTGTTCTGCATCCGACGAAAGCGGAAACAGCCTTTAGAAGGTAAGCATCTCGAAAACACGCCTAAATAAATTTGACCGACCGCCTTGAACTCCACTTTTATATACTATTTGCTAACAGAATTTTCCTTCATAAATAGAATAAAAATGAAAACATGGGCCCGATTCCTCTTATATGGCAAATGGACTTGTCCAACATATAGCAATGGAAGTGTCCACTAGTATATGGGCCCCGTCAAGCGATTTTGGTACTTATCGCCTATGCGAGCAGCGAAGGTTCAGGCGAGCCTGCGCATCCGCGCAGTCTCGCCAGAACCTTCGCTGCTCGCTCATACAAGCAGTGAATCAAGTGGAACCTTCAGACAGAAAGCCATATCCCTGGCCCCTCTGAATGGCTGGACATGCGCAGTTAAAATTTGTCATGACGGAATGCTCGAAGACCTAAATTCGCTTGGCGGGGCTCCTATAATGGGTTAATTTCAGCACATAGAGTGGATGGCTGCGTGTACATTTACACCCCTTTCAACAGTATTTCAGTCTTTTCAAAATCCCCAGATTTCATACCACACTTCAAACAAAGTGTATAGGACCAACATATTTTACTCTTTCACTAACATAACCCTCCTACTACTGCGCATCTTCGGGGAGCATCCTTCGGTTGTTCTTCAAGCCCTAAAAGGGCGGGAGTTAGGCTCTTAGATTTGTGTTGTGAGAAATGGGGGAAAACACCTCTAGCAGAGGTGCGACATGTGAAGACCCAGGTCAGCCTGCGCATCCTGGCAGTCTGACCTTACTCTTGGATTTGCGAAAGAGGTTTTGATTTTTCTTTTGTTTGTTTAGATTAACGACCCGGTCAATACTATTTAGGTTATCTTACCTTACCACACCTTTCCTGGTCAGGCTTATGCAGTACGTTTATTTACTACAGTGCATATTCCTTCGCCAGATACTGAATAAGGGGAAGGGAGAGAATGACCACAGACAGGATTTCTTGAGCAATCTCAAAGACAAAATGTTGCCGACCAGGCACGTATCAAACCACCGACCTCCTGATCACCAGTCATACGCGCATTAGACTGAACTACAGTGGCCGGCGAAAGAGAATTCCATTGCGTAAAATCAACCTGTAGTGCAACCAAGCAAAACTCTGGCCACATTGGCTTGATATGCAGGATGTCAGCGTTTGCGCTTGTTGCCTTCACATCTATTTTGTGTAGGTTTTTTGTCAAGTAACTCTGAGATCTTTGCGTTTCAGGCACTCCGATAGAAATGGAACTATTGCCATCTAGAAATAATGATCATCTGACAGACGAGGGCGCCGTGCTTGCCCTTGCTAGGCTGAGGTCAGAGAAAATGTTAGTTTACCATCCGGACACTGAAAATCATGAGCAGTGCATTGAACAACTCAAACATCTAGCTAAGGGTGTAGGGCTGGTCCTTGATACTGATACCAAGAGTAACACCAAACCCAATTCAAATCCGGAGTTATATTCAGATATCGATAGACGCACTGATGCTGGGAGTTCCGAAACAGCCAACTCAAAGGTAACTGCCGTCGCTGTTGACATGGAGATGACTGTTTCTGAAGATCCCGTATTATGTGTGAACTGGCGGGACTTTGCGGAGATGGCTGGAACGGAATATACGGAAATTGTCATTATTGTTTCTCCAGGACTTCTCAACATTTGTAGAGCGTTTCGAAATAAATCGGCTGACGAGGAACAGTTTAATGAACTGAGAAGGGAAAGACACTATGAAATAATACCTTGTGTTGTTTTGCAAAAGCTTCAAACAATAATACAAGAAAATCCTGACACAGACACGTTTTCAATGCATTTTGTTACATTTGAAACAGACAGTGACCTGATTGAGGAGTTTCTAAATACTTTCGATTTTCTGAAAAGGTGTTCAAACTTATTTGTGTACTGTTTGTGTACATTCAATTCAAACGAAGAAAGTGAGTTTTCTTCAACTCTAAACGAGACGGAGTTATTCCTGTTGTTAAGGAGATTAAAAGGACTGGCAGAAAACGAGGAAGGGACTTCTGCAATTCAGACTGTTTTATCAAATGAAAATTGTGTTAGTGGACTCTCCCGGTCTCTTTGCCGAAGGTCCCTTGATGAAATTGACACAGCAACTACAACAGTATAGTTCCCCGTGAACAAGTCCGTGAAGTGAACACTCCATAAACCCCACTTTATATAGAGAAAACTGGAGTTTACGGGGGTATACATGTTTTTTTTATTTCTGCTACAATACACAGGTTGTGGGTACTAGTTAGAACCGCCTCAATGAGGTGGTTCTAACGAGCACCCACAACCTATGTTTGAAGTATAAATAAGAAAAATATCACAGATTTTCATCAGAAAAATAGCCATTTTGGAGATGAGAGAAAATGCACTTTGTCACACGGGTGTGTTATCGTAATGCGTAGAGTCAGAGACAAGGACAGGCCCCTAGGTTATACTTTCTAATCTCATGCTCAACTCACACATGCATGAAATTTTGTTCTTCTCAAAATATTAAAGTGCCAACAAACGTTGGCATGTTAATATTCATGAGCAGGACAAACACCTTTGTGGTTGATTTGAGCAAGAAAATAGCGTTGTTGTTTGGTGTTGTAATATTTAAATCTTTGAGTGTTTTATTTAATATTTCGTCTGAGCATGAAGAAGATTTTATAAAGTCGAGGCCCAGATTGTAAGAACAATAATGGGATAATAGTTGTCATGTAGCTATAACCCCACCTTATAAAAGTGGAGGTATACTGGTTAACATCCGTCCTTCCGTCCGTCAGGTCCTCACTCAACGATATTTAGGGGGCCAAGAAAAATGAAAAAAAAAATTGCCACGTTAGTAGTCATCCATGAGTATATATGGACTTTATTCCGTAGATTTGACATTTAAGTGGTAACATTTGCTCTTACTTGGCTTGCCGCTTAAGAGAATTTGCCACTTATGTAGTCAATATGCCGACGCCTAGCCACATAAATGTCCGATCGTGAGAACGTCCGTCCTTCTGTCCGTCCGCATCCGTTCCTACTTAAACCATTATCGTTCGTCAAAGACTTCTCAAGAACCGTAGTATCTAGAATCCTTAAACTTGGTATATTATGCAATGATGACGCTTTGTATTGTGTAAGTGACAATGGGCAATGGCGGCATATTTATTCATCTTTTCTTGGATTCTTCTTTCTGTCCTTGTGAAGCCCGTGCAATGTTTTTTTTTTCATCAAAGATTTCTCATGAATTGCAAAAGCTAGAAGCCTCAAACTTGGTATACTGTGCAATGATGATGACTTGTATTGTGTGAGAGACGATGGGCTTGCTCGGCTTATTTTTCATCGGTTTTTTCATTCTTCATCTCTCCATATACGTCAATGTTAATTTTTTCGTCAAAGATCCCTCAGGAACTATAACAACTAGAAGCCCCAAACTGGTATTCAATGTCAAAAGACAATGTAAGAATCTTATATGGGTGTGAGGGTGGATAGAAAAATCCATCCCAAGGGTCACTGTCCGGCATCACGAGGCTTGCCGAGTGATGCCAGACAGTGATCCCGAGGGACGGATTTTTCTATCCAGCCCTCACACGCATATTGGATTCTTTTTCTTGCATACCTTCCATTTCTTAAAGAGGATTTTTAATGCAGCAGTCACTTCGGTTACCAACGTCCGCCATATTCCGTTGACACTGCAGGAATGTTTAGTGACGTTGCTGTGACGTCAACCTTAACGACGGCGCATACGAGGTCGTAATCAACCAGTGCATTTATCAAACACGCGATAATATTCGATTTTGGGTCGGAACACCAGGGTCAGAACATAAATTTCTATCCCAGTGTAAAATCACGGATTTCCTTGCCTGGTGTGCAAGAACAGGCTTTCCAGGCATAGTTGTTCATTTGTTCTTTCAGTCTTTTTTTCTCTCTATATAGGCCACAGTTAAATTTTTCATCAAAAATTTCTCAGGAACTATAGTAGCTAGAAACCTCAAACTTGGTATGAAATGCCATTACGGTGACTTACATCTTTTGAGACAATGGACTACCTCCACGTTTTTGTTCATTTGTCCGTTCATTCTTTTTTCTCTCCATACAGGTCAGTGTTGAATTTTTCAGTGTCAAATATATCTCAGGAACTATAAATGCTAGAGGCCTCAAACATGATATGCAATGCAATAATGATGACGTTGATGCGTAAGAGACGATTGCCTTTCTCCACCACAACATTGGAAGTTATTTCTTACCGTTCAATTGAGCCATTGCCGTCGCTTTTAAGGATGTCGATCTTTCATTCAAACCAAGTATATGTATATAGGATAAAAAGAGGTTTATGCTGAATTGTATTTTGCCAAATTATCAGAAGCCGGCACAATGGACTACCCTGTTAGCTTTACTTTTTATAATGACAAGTGGGATATACAAAAGTATTGATTATTGTTATTATTTGTTTACTCAGACACATACAACCGTCTCATGTAATGTAAATACATGCATGCATCCTTTCAAACTCCAGCCTTTGATAGGAGGGCTTAGCCTGTGTCGCCATGTCATGCTCTTGTCCGTCCTGAATCTTTAAAATGATCTGTCTCTTATAAATGTCAGTCGAGCCATATCAGTCCACAATGTGTCTTCAGTCATATCCATCTAGCGAATACGTGAATCATCCCTGGTACATTTAACAACTTTTATTTTATACATAGCAGTGAAATCAATGCATATCTGAAACAAATAAAAGTGATATTTTCACACTTTGAAAATATAAATGATATTTTCCCAGTGTGAAAAATAACATGACCTTGTTATTTTAACAGTAGCAGCCCAGACTATTTTCTCGCCAGAATTCATATATGTCATCTGTAAAATAATTCTGTAAAATACAGTTGCACCTTGAAAAGTACTTTTTTGTACTGTAAAAATGCTGTATGCAAAATGGCGATCCGTTTGTTTTGAAACTGACAGTGTTGACGTCATAGCCAAGACAAAAATTGTGACGTAAGATCCGATTTATCAATTACAGTAAGTGTCCTAAAATATTGTGAAATAAAAAGAAAATTTACTTTTTTTCGATAAATATTAAAAAATATTTCATCTCGTGTGTTGAAAACAACCGAAATTTTCAATAGTGCTTCGCACTTGTGAAAATTCTGATATTTTCAACACACTCGATGAAATATTTTTGGTATCATCTCAAAAAAGTAAATATCCCCTATATATTTCCACCTTCCATTATGGTAACAGATGCTTGTGACATACTTCATACTTTTTTTTATCTCCAGAAGAGTATTGTTCTGATTAAAAATTGTAATATTTTTGTGCCCCCGAGAATCTTTGATTCAGGGGGGAGGGCATATAGTCTGTCTGTTTGTTTGTTTGTTTGTTTGTTTGTTTGTCTGTCTGTCCGTCACAAAAAACTTTAACCTTGATCATAACTTCAAAAGTATTTGACCTAGCCCCATGAAACTTCACACATTTATTCACCATAACAAGGGCAACATTCTGACCAAGGGCCATAACTCTGTTGTCATGTTTGGCTGAATTATCTCCCCTTGAAATTGTGCAAACAATCAGAAATTGGCCCCCACGGGGGGCATTGGTCACCTATAGTGACAGCTCTTGTTCTTACTTATACTCCAAACATAGTTTGCGGGTGCTCGTTAGTTCCGCCTCATTGAGGCGGTTCTAACGAGTACCCACAACCTATGTCATGAGCACGAATAAGAAAAATAATGTATACCCCGGATTTATCTATAAAAAGTGGAGTTTATGGGGTTTTCATTTCACGGAAGTGTTAACATGATGTGTTTCCAGAATGCCTGTCTCGGTAGTGCAGTCAAATTCGTGTCTGGTGGCTGGTGATCTTGAAGTCGCGGGTTCGATACCTGCCGGGTCGGCAACATTCTTTCATGGAGATTGACCATGTAATCGACTGTACGTTTATTCCCTCCTTTCTGCTGATTCAATATGGGCGGTTGAAAGTTTCTGACAGCAGAATGTTCACTGTTTTATTTGACCATATATTATATATTATCCCTACCCAGAAATGTGTGGTAAGGTAAAACTGACCGGCTCTATATGACCTAAATAGTGTTGACTAGTCAGTTTCACTCCAAATTAAAACACAATATAAGTTTGGATGACCCAGTGCTTTCCTGACTTGAACTTGAAGCTGTAATGATTAAACGTCCGTCCAGAATCTTTAAAATGTTCTATTTCTACATTTCATGTCTGCTCAGCAAGGATCAGATCATCCTACTTACATTTGCCAATTCATGGTACAAACCTTCTCGGCAGGTGTTTGTTTGTTTGGCCCTGCCAACAATATTTAAGTCATAGTGAACCATTTAGTTTACCTGACCACACATATCTCCTGGACAGGCTTAAACAAAAGCAGCTTACTAGTACAGTCCACTTTTTTCGCCAGAAACTGACAACTGCCCTTCTTGAAACTGAGACGGGAAGGGAATAACCGCAGAAAAACAGGGCCAAAGACATTTGCCCAGCTGGCAGATATCGAACCTTCTCGGCATGGTTAAGATAGTGATAGCTTAGGGCATCTACAGCAAAACCCGCCATTGTGGTCACCTCTAATAAGCAAGCAAATTGTTTAAAGTACATGCAAGCCTGTATTTAGTTCCCAGTAAAGAAAAAAACAAAAAGAAACAAAAAAATAACTTGCCTTTGTTAAGCAAGCATCCGTCGCAAGCACACTCAGACAACATGTCCGTGCGAAAACATAGATTATGGGTACCCGTTAGAACCGCCTCTTTGAGGCGGTTTTAACGAGTACCAACAACCTATGTCTAGGAGCAGAAATGATAAAATAGTGTAGAGCCCCTTCAACCCCAGTTTTCTATATATAAAGTCGGATTTAAGGGGTTATTCATTTCACAGTCCTGTTTACGTGATGAAGCATATTTTGAGTATCCCTCAGGTGCTGATCAGAGTCTTTTCAGTGCACGTTTCAGTGCGCACATACACTACAATATATTGAAAATTTTACCACCAAAAATGAAGTTTGCAGATAGAAAATTCTAATATTTTTAATATTTCTGCTCAACACATAGATAGAAGCCTCCGTGGTGTAGTGGTTACGCTACTCGCCTTGTAAACGAGGGGTCGCAAGATCGATCCCGGGCTTCTCCAGACTTTCGGATGAGTCTTTAGGCCGAGGTTCCGTCTCCGTATGACCTTAGCTGCTGGTGTGACGTAAAGACGTAAAACTCAATCACTCTCACTCACACTTATTATGTTTTTTTGTTGGCACAAAAATCGTGAATTAGGCCTAAAACGCTGTGTTTCCGGTAATATGCCGAAAACAATTAGTGGCGGTAGGTCAAAAACACAATTTAATTTTTGAAAAAGAGCAAAAAATCTTAAAAAGAGCTAAATTCAAACCATATTATCAGAAAACATTCAAATAAAGAGGTTATGAGGACCAAGGAGCAAAAAGAACAGGACTGCAAGTATAAACTTCGCTATTTTGATAGTTTCATGAATTTCTATCAAAACTGCTAGAGAATATCAAAATCGGTAGGTAAAAAAATGTCTTTTTTTTGGTTTTCTGGATGGCCATAAAAACTGCTAAAAACTGCAGGGTCGGCTCAAAAATCAGGGTCGGTCGAGTCAGCGGAACCACCGTTATTTTTAGGCCTTACTGAAGATATTTTTGGACGTAACATAGCGTGAACAAGTCCATGAAATGAAGACCCCACTAAACCCCTCTTTATATAGAGAAAACTGGGGATTAGGCTGTATACTTTATCTGCCTAATTTTTGCTCAAAAACATAGATTGTGAGTACTCGTTAAAACCGCCTCATCAAGGCGGTTCTAACGAGCACCCACAATCTATGTTGAAAGCAGACATAAGAAAGATGTTATAAATTTACCTCAAATTTGTCATCTCTGACACCATGTTGGGCGCCATTATTTCACACGGACATGTTTTCCTATTAGTAATAAATTGAGAGCAGCATTATACCCTGTTTCAGAGATTCGACGACTGCGAAAGAACATCAGTACAATAAACATCAGTGGCAACAGTAAGAAATGTTCTGCGAATGATAGTCGCAGTTTCTGAAAAGGCACCCTTCTCATTCATTTCTCGACTGATTTATCCCGGAAGTCCCGTCTAAGGATTGTTCCATCACGTTAACAAATCCGCGAAATGAACATCCCTCTAAACCACACGTCATATAGAGAAACCTGGAGATAAATTATTTTTCCCATTTCTGCTCCACGACATAGGCTGTGGGTACTCGTTAGAACCGCCTCAATGAGGCGATTCTAACGAGCACACTTAACCTACGTTAAGCACGGACCATATTGGGTCCGAGGATTTAAGAATCAACAAATAAGAAAAATGTTACATATTGTCTTTAGAATTTAACCATTTTGGAAATATGAAAGAATGCATTATGTTATACGAATGCGTTACGCATCTCGATATTAATGTATGACGGTTGAATTTAGCGGGCGATTAATCAATATATAAAGAAACGGACCATAGATAATCATTGGGTGACGCGCTTGTACAAAACTGTTTCAGATTGATCAATGTTCTTGAACGGTATGACGTAACTAGGGGCAAACATGTACAAAACGTTTCCCAGCTGTCTGGCTGTTTTGCTTAATCTTTTTGCAATGAATAATGTATAGTGCACCGCGAAGACACATACCAGTCTGTGCACATGCGCATATGTCCGAAGACACATTGTCTCTTGACACATTTCAGCTCTTATTTTTTCTAGTCAAGAATTGTTTATATAAATGTGTACATAAAATTTCATTTCATAATAATTATGCCATTGTTATTGTTCCATTGTGACTTATTAACATGTTTTGCTCACTTGAACCAAGGCCCACAGGTGAATTTATAGTATAGACAGGTGTTCTTCGTCGTTCGTCCGACGGACAATCTACATGCGGTAACCTAGTTGAATCCTGAGCTGCATACCAAAGAGGTATAAACATGCTAAAGAAACTTCAGCAGCGCTTGTATTAGTGAAAAAATCTCCTTAAATATGGCCTTAACGGAAAGCTTACAAAATTTTCTCGTACGTTTGTTGGTTGTCAGAGAAATTTTCCATGATTGGTATACAGTAACCTTCCTATATTAAGACAACCGTAGGGATAGTTCAAAAGTGGAGTAGTCTTTAAGATCACATTTGAATAGTCCTAACAGTGGTCTCTCACTAGAGGACACCGGTCGTAGAACACATAGAGAATTATGTAACATTTTAAATATGATTTTTGAAAAGAATTGGTCCTAATTTTAGGTGGTCTTGATAGCGAAATATTACTGCATATTGCTGAAAGAGCATTTCGCCCCAAATAAATACTAACAGTTGCAAAAGACACAGGTGAGCGATAAAGGGTCATTATGTACGTGAATGATACAGGCCCGTCGTGGGCCTTATTTTCTTATTTTTATTTCTACCACTCTTTTTTGCCAGTGTTACTCTTATTGGTTTTACAATGTCGTATGTCTTTAATAAAGTATAATAGAAATGAAATGCATAAAAAAGTTTGTTGTTGTTTAAAATACGTGTATATGTTTGTAACTATATCTAGTGCCCAGGAAACTCTGTTTCCATGACAGGTATAACCGAACTTCAATGGCTCGAACACCTTTGAGCATGCAATTTTGTTCGAGACAGCGGTAGTTCGAGACATTTTCCATGGAAAATGCAACGTTTGTATCGACGCTAGTACGATGTGATTATGCTTTGTGCGCCTACAGAGATTTCCACACATGTCACATGAATGTCGCCTGAGAGCGTGTATGTTCTGCTCTGTGCCTGTATGACAATTTGATATTTACGTTGACCCAGCCAGTAATTCACGTTCATGCTATTCTTCATTTCAACTTCCAAATAAAACTATGTTAACACCTGGTTCAATGGATTTGCACCCAGGCTACGTTCACCCTTCTGTAAAGGGATGAAATATGTCTGGTTGCCAATAACATTGACTATGTAGTAAAAGTGGTTGTTTAGTTAGTGACTGCAATGTTGCAAATGCACATTGACTGATCCAAAAGGTTTGATTTTTACAGGCGTTTTCTAAATTACCCCGCTATAGTCTAATGCCTTGAATGCCTATGTTGGCCTTTATCTTCAATGCATCACTTGTGCAGGGCACTGTACCAGATGACTGGCGACAAGCAAATGTTACCACGGTCTATAAAAAAGGAGAAAATATTATGCTGCAAATTATAGATCAGTGTCACTAACATGCATCTGTTGCAAAACTCTGCACATATTAGTTAGCAATATCAACAAACACCTAGCCTTTGAGAGCATATTTGCTGACTGTCAACATGGTCTCAGAAGTCATAGGTCTTGTGAAACTCAATTAGTTCAATTTCCCCATGACATTGTGAGCAATCTGGATGGGCCATAAACTATGGCTACAAACAAACCGACTTGATCATCATGGACTTCGCCAAGGCTTTTCACACAGAAGGCTATTGTACAAATTGGACTACTATGGGATAAGAGGATCCACACATAGTTGGATTAGTTCATGGCCCTCTGGGCACTCACAACAAGTTATACTTGATGGCCAACCGTCTGATCCAGTCCCTGTTATATCTGGTGTCCTCCAAAAGTCTACTAGCACAGTGGGAGGCCGATTGGCAAATGATGTTCAATGTGGCCAAATGTCATTCAATGAGTGTGTCGGGAAACCTTCCGGGCAAGCAAATTAGGTTTGATTATACACTACAGCAGCAAAATTTGGAGCAGGTTTTATTATCTTGATATTACCATTACTGACAATCTTGATTGGGGTCAACATATTTCAGACATAACATCGAACGCAACCATGACTAAATGATTACGTTGAATATAAAACATTGGTTCGCCCTCAACTTAAATATGCATCACCCATTTCGCATCAGCAGGCGGAGAATGTGCAGAGGGCAGCTGCTAAATGGACCTGCCGACGATGGCGAAATAGAGAAATAGAAGTAGCGTCGGTCACATGCTTAAAGAGCTAGAATGGCCATCCCTGGAAGCCCATCGTGAGCAGTCACTGATCACCGACAACAGACGAAGGTTTCTGATAAAGCATGACGAATAGCGTTATTTTATACTAATTTATTTTAGTTCGATTGCGATGAAAGCTCCAAGCTTATTGAATGGCTCTCGAACACTTAACCCGAATGTTATCACGCGCGCGAGAGAGAGACAGTGACTTTTACACCACTACTACCCATTTAGCACTGGGTTGAAGTGGGGCATTGTCATAAGGTGTCTTGCCTAAAGACACACCTCGCCTCCGGTGGTCGGATTCGAAACCACAACCTTTCGATCTTAAGTCGAACGCACTAACCACTTAGCAATCGAGGCGACGATATAGCGTTAGTTCGGATTCTTCAAAGGCCAACCGGAAGACGATATATCAAGTAGAAAATGTGCGTATCACCATAGACTCGTTCTAGGAATGATTTTCAGGAACATCGCATGCAGGTTGGATAGCAGGTTCCCGTGCGAATCACAAACAGACCTTCACCCCGAAATACACTACCCGCAAGCGGTTCCTCTCAGTATAACACTCATCAGCGAGTGTCTGACAAAACGCTGTTGATAGGGGACTCTATCTTGAATCCCATCAAGACAACAGGGCTCGTAAGAGGGTCACATAATTATGCCAAACGCGGAGCAACCAATGAGCCTAAAAATAGCTGTGTTTCCGCTAACCCGACCGACCCTGATTTTTTGTGCGGACCCTGCAATTTTTCTGGTCATCCAGAAAAAATAAAGACTTTCTTACCTACCGACCTTAATATTTTCAAGCAATTTTGATAAAAGTTCATAAAACTGTTAAAAAAGCAAAACAAATATTAACATTCGTTGATGCTCTAAAATAGTGGTGAAGGCATTGATCAGAAATCGATACAAATAACCCAGAGCTGCCAGCAGTGACAGCAAAGAGAAAGAAACACTGACAAGAAATAACTAGATCCTAATGGAAACAACAATAGCGGAAAGCCAAAAGAGCAGTTACTCAGTGTCCCCCAGAATAGCCAACTGACTATCCAAAACAAAAATATATAAGCGATACACATGTACAGACACTCAAAGACAAATCAAACAAAAATAAACCGCGACAAAAGATCCGCACTGGAACGGTCAGTGAACGAATTCCACTGGAGGTGGGGGGGGGGGGGCTAAGACCTTTCTAACTCACCAGTGTGCAATCTCCGAGAAGACAAAAATCATACAACTACAGAGATGAAACAACGTTGAGGACTCGACAGCAAGAAACCAATGAAATACTGGAGCAAAAGAAAGACCAGGTACAGAGCATCAGACACCCAGCAACATTACATAAAATTAAATACCCTCTTATTCTCAGTAAGCCTTTACGCTGGAACCGTCATAGAATTTCCTTATTTGGATGTTGTTTTTTTTTGTTTGTTTTTCGGTAATATGGTTGGAATTAAGTATTTTTAAATGTTGCTCTTTTTCCAGCAAATAAAAAGCTGACAAAAAAAAAAAAAGTAAATAAAAAATAAAAAAATAAAAACTTTAATCGACCTACAGACCCTAATTTTTCTGCATGTTAGCGGAAACACAGCTATTTTTATTTAGACCTGAGCGACAAAGCCATTGATATTGGTCTTTACGACCTGACGGCTTTCCGAAACATAATCATATCAGTCGGCGGAAATGATTCAGCGAGAAAGACGAACGCTTAACTGTTTGAGGAAAGTTACGATAAACTTATCAGCCTCATCAAAACAAGCAACCCTCAATGTACTGTATACCTATGCAAAATTACACCAAGAAGGTATACTGACGTAAGTACCAATAATGCCTGAATTGAGAAACTTCCTCTTCACTGGCAGAAACAAGACGTGATATGCATCTCACACACCAGAGACTACTTCTACCAAGCCGATACCAAGGAAGCGATATTGAATACATCTTACACGGTCAGGAGTGAAACGCCGGCTTGATACCATCAAGACACGCATTCGAACAGTGGACAATTATGATCAATGCATTTTTATCCCCCGACAGAATAGGTTCGGGGGATATAGCGATCAGCCCGGCGTCCGTCCGTCTGTCCGTCCGTCCGTCCGTAGACGCAACCTTGTGATGGTCATAACTCCTATACCCTTTGAGATTCATTGATAGTTCTTGGCACAATTGTTCACAAGGCTGAGACGGCGTGTCATGCGCAAGAACCAGAACTCTGGATGCGATACTTTTTAGTTATCTCCCCTTTTAATAAAATAGAATGACTACTTTGTGATGGCCATAATTCCAATACCCTTTCAGATATATTGATGATATTTGGCACAGTTGTTCACAAGGCCAAGACGGTGTGTCATGTACAAGAACAACAACTCTGACTGCCATGTTTTTTAGTTATCTCCCCTTCCAATAAAATAGTGTGACCTTCGCCATTGATAATAATGTGTGTGCCATTGTTAATATTTTTTCTGTCATTTCAATATCAGTTATAAATATATAGTAATGGTTCAAATAATTTCCCAGAAACATCTGCATCTAAAACATTACGTAAACAATCTAAACGAACAGTTTGTTTGATTTGAGATTTAACGTCCCCGTCAACACTGTAAAGGTCATTTTTGGAGACGTTGCTTCCAATTTTGTGGGACTTTTACCCGACATTGAGATGAAATGACATCTCAAGCCTTGCCGCCCAATGAAACCAAAAGAGTTTATAAGCATGGACGGGCCGACTTGCACCGCTTTGCCTGGGCAGGCTTAGATCCTCTAAGCGGTTTCAGCTCTGCGTGGAAGCATCATGCAGCCCATATATTTCTTCAAGCCCCGATGGGCGGGGGCCGGCCTAAACGAACAGATAAATTGACGGTTTCAGTTGTGGGGTACAAATACTCGATGATAAATACACGTACAAGTTCAGGAGACCAGATGAGAACAGATTGTTCTGCTGAATTTTCTCTTGCCGAATATCATAGGGACAGTCTTAACTGTTATCTTCTAACTTTGGACATTAAATGTCGAAGGACTATGTGGACAGAATATGGCTAAAATTTCACAATTAAAGCCATGTTAACGAGCCCAGAAAACAGTGCATTAAGTATTTTTGGACTGAGCGAAACGACAGTAAGAGAATATTAATCCATTAAATGTTTAAGTATTGATGGTTTTCAGATTCCTTTTCGTGAAGACAACTTGAGTAATGGCGGTGGAGGTATTATGGTTTGTGTCAAAATGGAATAAATGAAAAACGGAGAATCAACTTGGAAATAAATTATGTTTCGTGTATATGACTTGAAATAACGACAGAAAATGGTAACTCGTTCCTAGCTGGTAATATGTATAGGCCTCCGAATTCTAAGGTAGAATTCAGCAACAAATTAAATGTTCCATTGATTTTGTCTTGAAAGAAGAGACAAAAATCATTTTAATGGGGGATTTTAATAAGAATTTAATTACTGTGAAGTCAGACATAGAATGGAGCAGTTTAGGTCTGATTCAGATCGAAATGAATTCAACAATAACTACAGAAACGTCCACTACATATATTGGCCATATTCATACAAATTGTTGGTCTTCTTTTGCTCCAGCATTTTAGTGGTTTCTTGCTGTCGAGTCCTCACCGTTGTTTCATCTCTGTAGTTGTTTGATTTTTGTGTTCACGGAGTTGTTGCGCTAATGAGTTAGGAGGCCTCCATGTGGACTGAACAAATTATTGGCCATTTTGTGGAAAGTAACTATCCTTTTGGCTGTCCATTAGGGTCTTGTTGTGTCATGATTGTGCTTCTGTCACTTTGGTGTCTCAAATGGGAGCTGTGGGTTAATTGTATCGATTGCTGAGCATTGCTTTCACTTCTATTTTACAGAAAACATTTCTCGGATACACGTAGCTTTATTTTCAATTAGCGATCATTTTGCAGTTTTTTTTGTAACAGAAAATTAAACTCTCAGCTGCGAAATAAAGAACACAAAACTAAGACTTATAGATCATTTAGGAATTTCAATGAAAATTCGTTCGTTACAGATCTCTCCGAAGGACCTTGGCAAATAAATGCAGCTTTTGATGATGTCAGTGATATGGTACAAACCTGGATTGAATTTTTTTTTGGAAATAGTGAACACGCATGCCACTATTAAAAACCACAGACCAAAGAGACTGTATCAACCTGAATGGCTGAAAGGCTAATTTTAGGCTTAATTAAAGAAAGAGACAAATGTAAAATTAAAGGTAAACTCGTTGAATACAGGGCTTTACGAAATGAAATTTCGACAACGATAGATAATGCTAGAACGGAAATGTACAAAACAAACAAGAAGAAGAACAAAAAGACCCACGAACTATTTCAGTCAAGTGCAGGCAAAAATGGGGTCAGCAGAAAACTGTTTAGGAATTAAAGCGGATGATAATTTTTTGAGTGCTTGCGGATCTTTTTAACGATTTCTTTATAAATGTGGCATCCAATTTGAAACAACCACTTAAACAATTTAATTTTTAAACACGTGACACTTATATTAACTCTAAAGTAGCAATGGTGTTTCGTTTTATATACCCTAAATGAACTGTGAGTTCGTTATTTCTTTTCTAACATCGTTGGACGCAACAGACCAACACGTATAGACTGCATAGGACCTAGACTGTAAAAAACAACTCCTAATGATTTATCACCCAGCATAACCTTATCAGAAATAAAAGTATTGAATCTGGTATTTTCCAATCAATTTCAAACGTGCTAAAGTAAAGATGTTCTATAAAAGGGTTATCCTTTGGAAGCAAGGAATACACCACAGAACCGGAAAATATGAAGTGTACATGTTTTCTGGGCCAGACTAGCAAGTTTCGGCCTCATCAGTGACCCTCAAATATTTTCGAAATTCCACAATGGAATCAATGATCCCAAAGGACAAGGAAATATAAACTACATTTTGATGTAGGGCAGGGGGACTTTTTACGGCCGCCACACATTCCCAGACACCAGCTGTAGTGACGTTAAATATGTTCTATAAAAGGGTTATCCTTTGGAAGCAAGGAATACACCACAGAACCGGAAAATATTAAGTGTACATGTTTTCTGGGCCAGACTAGCTAGTTTCGGCCAATTAGGCCTCGTCAATGACCCTTAAATATTTTCAAAATTACACAATGGAATCAATGATCCCAAAGGGCAAGAAAATATAAACTTCACTATGATGTATTGTACTACACAATACAAAACAGGAGCAAAAGATGAATTAAATAACTCTAGGCCGATACCGACCCAGCCCACGCTTTCAAGAACAGCCGAAAAATGGATAAATATAAAAATAATGTCATACCTTAATCGTCAACAACTTCTAAATAAAACAAAGTTGTTTTAGATCTTGCCACTCGAGAGAATCTGCTCTTAGTCACATGACAGACTCGTGGTTAAATGCAATAAACGATGGAAACATGATTGATTGTATATTAGTAGATTTTCGTAAAGCTTTCGACCATAACGTACTGCTTCATGAACTAAAACATTACAAAATAAATAAGTGAAGCTTGTCATGGTTCGAATCATATCTGGCCAATAGAACACAACAAGTACCAGTCAGTGACTTACTTACTTCTTACCTTTAGTTACTTACTTACTTACTATCAACATTATGTAAGAAATTTGTTAATGTCAACAGATTTAACTGTTGTTGTCCTCTAGGTTGTTTTTTCGGCTTTTGTCGATTTTCATTATGCCATTGTGCCGCCATGAAACAGTATGTTTGCACAACGTTTTGCTTCTCATGTTGTTATCATATTGTATGACCTGAGAGAAATAAATATGATTTAATTTGATTTGAAAATGTCGTCTGCTATTGTGATTAACACTTAAATGGTTAAATGAATAACAAATTGAGAATGTTATAAAAATGACGCGTATGAATTGAAGGGTATCCGAATGTGAAATGTTATAAACCGTTGGAGCCGCAAGTTTGTAATTTTTGTAATTTGCGACAACTGAAAATGAGGCTTCGAACATAGATGAGTACACCCAAAGACTCAGATCAGACTGCGCATCATCACTGTGCACTAAACGGAAGTCTATTAACCTCAAACTTCTTAAACGTACTGCGAAGGCTATCCTGACTCAGTGCGTGCACAGTCTGATCTGAGCGTCCGAAAAAAATCGTTTCGCTTGCCGCGGCTGATTTTATGATGCGTAAAGTCAAGTAAGTCGTTGCGTGTAAGACTAATTTTAGTCAAATCTTGGTTTAAATATTGATTTGAAAGCTAAATAGTGTTTTCTTGAAACATTATCTATTTCTTGGAAATGGCTTTTACTGTTTCTTTAGTAGGAAACTGTTTTAGTTTTGTTTTGTTGTTGTTGTTGTTGTTTAATTTTAACGCTAAAATGGAAGCTTATTATAATCAAATCTGATAAATTCACGTCGGAGTTGAGCAAAATGACATTTACGACATCGCGTCAACGCGCCCGTGTGGTGAACGCCCATGTTAACGCCACTTTATATAGAGACACCTGAGATTTACAGGATGCTCTTATATCTTTTCCAAAACATAATTTGTTGGTACGCATAAAACAGCCTGTTCATTGGAGCGATTTAACGAGCCCCTACAATCTACGTTTGGAACTAGACTTTTGTTACTCGTTAAAATCGCATCACTGTGGCGGTGCTAACGAGCACATAAAAGCTAAGTTTGGAATAGGAATAATATAAATAATAATAATAAAAATAATTAGCACAAAATTTCTGCAATAAACACTTCTATTATGCCATCCATGACAACGTTATTATTTCTACGAAGAAATTAAACAAGAATTTCGCAGAAGGCTATGTCGCGCCTGTGGGGGCGCAAAGTCACTGAACCATAATATCTAGTTCAAGGTCAAACATTAATGCCTGCATAAAAGTTGTCAATCCTAGATACAAGCTTGGACCAAGATCATTAATGAAGCTCTCCTAGTTTTCGAGAAATGAGTCTTCTACATTTGGGTGAAAGTTAGGCTGGTCGCAATTTTTCACAAAGTCAGTGAACCATGAAATGTAGGTCGAGGTCAGATGTGGATGCTTGCTTTGATGGTGCTTTTACTAGATGCTAACTTGTACCAAGTGTCATTAATGAATCTCTTATAGTTGTCGAGAGTTTGACTTTTACATTAGGGTGAAAGTTAGGGTGGCCGCAATAATTCACCAAGTCTGTGAACCGTGAAATGTAGGCCAAGGTGAGATACGGATGCTTGCATTGATGTTGCTATTACTAGATGCAAGTTCGTACAAAATAACAATGAAAGAGCTCTTATAGTTCTCGGGAAATGAACTCTTACATTCGGGTGAAAGTAAGGGTGATCGCAATAATTCACGAAGTCAGTGAACCATGAAATATAGGTTAAGGTCAGATTGGATGCTTGCTTTGAAGTTGCTATTCACAAATGCAAGCTTGTACAAAGTATCAATAATGAAGGTCTTATAGTTCTTGAGAAATGGACTCTTACATTAGGGTGAACGTTGAAGTTGCTATTCCAAGATGCAAGATTTTACCGAGTATCATGAATAAAGTTCTCTGAAATGGACTTTTACATAAGGGTGACTGTTAGTTTGGACGCAAATGTTGACGGTTTGACGAACGGACGAACGATCTGACAAACGGGTGGAAAACCGGACTCCTATATCGCGTCATGCTTAAAGCAGGCGCGACATAAACGAGTTTTATATGATAAAATATAGCTGGCACTCGTGGCCAGTTCATAAGAAATTAATAAAACCCGCCAAGGGCTCGTTTCATAAACTTTACATAACATAGCCACTCTTTCTATCTTACACTACGTGTTACACCTTAGTACCGCTCTGCAACGGTGTGACGGATCCGTGACAACGCGAAATTTAACTGTAATTATAAGTTAAGTTTGTTCCCTGAATATGTAGCCGATGGAAAACTGGTCAGACAATGAACAGAATCATTTCATTAGATTTTTATGAAACTCATCAAACGCTCGATTAATCAGTTCCATAAAACATTGCCAATCTTGTGAGATCTTCACATATATATACATGTATATGATGTGAAACTACAGTCAACCCTCTTTATACCGATATTCGTTATAACGGCAAAACTCGTTATAACGACAATTTTAATGGAATGACTAAATTGCTAAAGGCTTAGCCTAGCTTCCGAGCGACATGGGTTTCCCTCGGGTTGGAAATGCATAAATCGAATCCGTAGTCATGAAAGAATTTTGAAATCTAATACTCCAAGAAACCAATGTTATAGATATTTGTTAGAATCGCCTCACCGAGGCGATTCTAACAAATGTCTATAACATAAAATTTTGTTTCTTGGAGTAATGGTGTGGAAAAGACCTTTTATAACATATGATACTCCTAACAACGACAAATTCATTATCACGGCACAATAAAGGGGACAAATATTGCCGTTATAACGCGGATCCTCTGTACCATACTCTGAAGTATTCTACAGGAATAATTTGTGCTTTTACAACATAATTATGTGTACAGACAGACTTCAGAAGCAGCAATGTGATGAATAAACGATGTTCTCGAAATGTCTGACTTTGGTTATAATTGTGAGATATTGTGTGTCTTTCGACATTACACTATCTAGGAACTGTGAAGACTCTTACTATATTCAGGTAATCATTTCGTTTTGATAACATACCTGTTTAACATAATAGTGACATTCAGCGTCCAAATATAGAATGTCGGTGCTCGTTAGACCGGCTTTAATAGGGCGGTTCTAACGAGTACACAAACTAGGAGTATTGGATCAAAAAGATAATAAATAATAAGTGACGTGTATCTTAGTAAAACCTATTTTTCTTATACTTGTATAAAGTGGGATTTTTATACATGTTCATTACACAAACTTGTTAAGGCTGTGACTAATTTTGAAATCCTGATGATCTTATGTTGCTTACGGAACCTTAGATTTCCTAGGGTGAAACTTCATGTTTTGCGTGTGTGCGTGTGTGTTTGATTTCGAAAATTGAAATAATTAGTGAAGTGCATTTCATGCCAAAACATGCAGCTGACCTGCACATTTATTCAAAGTGGTCAGCGGTCATCTCCATTTGTTATATCTTGGAATCTACGTTATCTACGTTACAAAATCAATGACATGATGATGAGAATTTCAGCTCTACTTCTCGATTGTAGATGATATTTAAAATACATGTATTGACGATTTTATTTCAAACAAATAATTGACACTATTTATCTCAAAGAAGATACGGAAATACTATTTTTGGACCTTTTTTGTCGATCGGTTCCAACACCAGGTTTTCTGAATGCACACCCGAAGAAGTTCACTCATTTTTCTGCAAGCCTTATATTTTTATTCTTCCGCATGGTTTGTACCTAACGAATTCAAATTTTAAACTTTTTGGACAAAGCGGGACAGGGTCTCGTGAATGATTTTGAACTACTTGAAAACCTTATGGTACTGGCGGTAAGACAAGACAACGGAAGTTACTTCGTGAGAACTTTTGGTTTGTCTAGTGTCTCTTGGTCCCTTCGTGTTTCGTTTTGAACGTTAATGATATTGACATTGATTCAGAAATAAGACTTTTCGAAGTTAAGCTCATTTTGTTTGCTACACGTACCGTGAAATCAAATATCTAGAGGGTTCTGTAAAACTTAAGAATGAAACAGGCAGATGAGAGAGAACGAACGGTCCTCGCAAATATGGATTCCATTAAATACTGTGGAATGACAGGCAGGTTCAAACATACAACTCTCCAACATAAATCTGTCATGTGCGTACTAAGGCAATCAGAACACCTTGTTTCCTGAAATGAAATCTTTGTCATCGGTATTTAAATGTGGTAGCATATTAAAGACTTGTCCGGCGTTGTTTTCCTTTTAGAAAGTTGAAACTTGTATCAAGCAATTCTACATCCGGTACTGGACCCAGCTTCTTCGAACATACACTTAATAAAATAATCCTTAAGACTAAACATTGCAGTACTGGTATGAGCATGAAACTTCGAAAAAGTTCTAAATACTTAACACGTTAATTATCTTTTACAAATAAATTGGCACAGAAAGACAAGTTCTGAAAAGATTACAATTCTCCAGGACTATTTTTTACAACGCGCTTACCGATGAGATTACATAACTTATTTGAGATTTTACTCTGTCATCTCTGACTTTCTGAACAGGACTCTTTGAGCTATAAATATGTTCTTATAGTAAGGGATTTCCGATTAGTTCATTGACATGATGGCAAACAGTGTACATGTAGATTCTGGCGAGACTGCTCGCTATGTGCCGTCCTGTCTGGATCTACAAGGTTTGCATAGGTACAATATATTTCCACCTCGGGGTCTGGACCGGTCTACAGGGATAAAATGGATAAATAGCGTTAGTTCTCTTCTGTGTGATTATCAGTGATCAACTTTTCTGACCGACATCGAACAAGTTCTTCTGTCGCGGTTTATTTTTGTAATGGTTTGTCTTTGGGTGTTTGTGTCGCTTATATTATTTTATTTTGGACAGCCTATTGGCCATTTTGTGGTAAAGTAACTGTCATTTTGGCTTTCCGCTGTTGGTGTTTCCGTTGGGGTCTGTTGCTTCATGTTTGTATTTTTTTCCCTTTCGTGTCTCTGATGGGAGCTGTGGGTTAATTGTATCGATTCCTGATCGTTGCCTCTACTTCTATTCGAGAACTCCAATTACAAAATATGTGTTGTCACGTTTATTCCAAAAGCTGTGAGTTTTAAATCAAGTTCCGTACTTTAAACAAATATTGAAACCACCGACCAGACGCGAAACGCGGCATCTGATCAGGGTCTAGACTATTTGCTGAAAGTACAAGTATTTTGCAAAACTTACCGCTAACAAGACAAATTCTGACACCCCTATAATTGGACATGGACCACTCCAAACCAATTCGATGGGAGATTCCATTGCCATATATGGTTAAGAAGAAATTCATTACGAAAACACGCCTATACAAATACATTGTAAACTATACCGCCTAAAATTCGAAATTTTAAGATGAAAAATTGTATTATCTTTCTTATTTCAGCTAAAAATATAGATTGTGGGTACTCGTTAGAACCGACTCATCGAGACGGTTCTAAGGAGTACCCACAGTCTATATTTTAGAGCCGCCTCATCGAGACGGTTCTAAGGAGTACCCATAGTATATATTTTAGAGCAGAAATAAGAAAAATAAGGTTTACCCGTGTAAACCCCACTTTTACTGTATAAAAGTGGGGTTCGAGGGGCCAGAATTATATAGGCGTGTTTCGTAATGAAAATCGTTCAGCACAGGACTGCCAATTTTGTGAAAACCAATTACTGTTTGGAAACTTTCCTCTGCCGAAGCTGTAGGCGATGGTGTAGCTAAGGGTACATGTACCTCTTTGGTTAGAACTAGGCACTAATTTCCCACATCACATTAGGAAAACATCTCCTTGTGAAATAATGGTGTCCAGCATGGTGTCAGAAATTACAAATATAAGGTAAAAAAATGTAACATCTTTCTTATTTCTGCTTTCAATATAGATTGTGGGTGCTCGTTAGAACCGCCTCATATAGATTGTGGGTGCTCGTTAGAACCGCCTCAATGAGGCGGTTCTAACGAGTGCCCACAATCTATGTTTTTACGAAAAAATAAGGTAGACAAGAGCTGTCAGTGAAACTGACTAGGGCCCCGGCAGCGCTATCAGAAATTTGTGGACGGACAGACGGACAGACAGACGGACGGACAGAGTGATTACTATAGGGCACCCACACTTTCAGTGCGGGGCCCTAATAATGTTTATCCCCTTACACCCCACTTTTCCCTGTATAAAGTGGTTTAGAGGGGTCTTCGTTTCACGGACTTGTTATTGTGATGACAGGTCCTTCAGAAGTGGACGCATCACCAGTTTCATTTCTGATTCCGATCTTTTAGGCTATGCAAATATCAGCATTTGTTATACTGCAAAGAAATTTACAGACTTTTAATTGGACAGTGCAGGGGCAATTATTTTCCATATACCACTTGAGCAAACTTGTTACCCTCTCGCGCTTGCCTTCGCCGAATTGCGATGTCCGCCATCTTTGATTTACTGCAGTTGGTAAGAGAAATAAGCAAAATAATTTCTGACCTATAGATTTATAAATAAAAACATGGATTCTTTTTTAGTCATACAGTACTTTATTTCGATATAAAACTCTCATTCCCACTGAGCACCAGGTTCAGCGTAGTGCCTGCAGAAGGGCTCCTTTGATGTCGTCACATATAAACATGTACTACTGACGACGTTTCTTTGGAAAACATTGTAACAATGTACAATGTGTCGTCAAAAAGCTTTCCAGTATAACAAATTCGTTATTTTGATTCTTGACAGGGAACATGAGATCATATTACCCGCCTGACAGCGATATTTGCCCTCACCGCCTGACAGCGATATTTGCCCTCCCCGCCTGACAGCGATAGTTGCCCGAGCCGTTATCACTCTCAGGCGGGGAATATGATCCCATGCCCCCCCCCGTCAGGAATCAAAATAACTTTTATCACATGACGTCGCGACTGAGAGTGTAATAACGCCATGTAATAAATTCGATAATCCAATAATGGATTAAATATGCAAATTAGTTAGATACGCCCCGTAACGTTACATGTAAGGCTCCCATAACGAAGTCGCGTTTTCTAATGGCGGAATAGTGACATTTTTTTTTCATAAAACTATCGTGAATAAAATGTGTTTTGAATGTTATATGATATATAGAATCTTGCATTCGTGCTCAAGTATTATTGAACGCATTAAACTCGTTGAGGAAAAGAGATAAAATGCTCGGCAAAGCCTCGCATTTTATCCCTTTTCCTCAACTCGTTTAATAAATTCAATAATGCATGAATACTCATGTAAGATCCTCTAAAGTCACAAGTGCTGAATTAAGTAAGGTGTAAAAACATTTTCCTTATTAACAGGACCGGTGACTTATGATAAATAGGTGGCATGTTTGGCTTTTTCAGAATAAAAACGGGAATGCTTTTTATCAAGTCAAGATAAACAGAACATCTTACGGTACGTTTCTTCTTTCATCATCATAATCATCATCATCATCATCATCATCATCATCATCATCATCATCGTCGTCGTCGTCATCGTCGGCGTCACCATTGTCGTCGCAACGACGACCACCATAATCATATTGACAGCCAACACCACCATAATCAATTTTCAATTTTGTGGGACTTGTTCCCGATACCGAGTTGAAAAGATATCTAAAACCCTGACGCCCAATGAAACCAAAAGGGTTTAGATCCATGGACGGTCCGACTCGTACCACTTTGCCTGGGCAGGCTTACACCTTCTAAGCGGTTTACCATTACTCATGTGCGGTCGGTTTCGGCGGGCGGGGGCTAAAAAAATTACTTAATGTCTGACTGTCTGTTTATCAAATGGTTCATTACAAAAACACGCCTATATAATTTTGACCCCCTTGAACCCCAATGTTATGTAGTAAAACTGGGGTATACAGGGGTAAACCTTATTTTTCTTATTTCTGCTCTAAAATATAGATTGTGGGTACTCGTTAGAACCGCATCCATGAGGCGGTTCTAACGCGTACCCACAGTCTATATTTTGAGCAGAAATAAGACAAATATCACCATTTTTCATCCTAAAATAATCGTTTTTTTTCGGAGGTAAGTTTATAATGTATTTGTATAGGCGTGTTTTGGTAATGGCCTTCACAATCAAAGTACTGATAACACTCTTGGGTCGATTGTTTCTGAGCTGGAAAAGTGGCCCTGAACAGAGCATTGGGCTGTTTTGTTTTCCCTGGAATTCCTGTAGTCTAAGCCAACAGTTGGGCCGTCCGATTTGGGTCTGAGCTACATGTATTTGCCAATGCCCTAGCCAATGTTTAACAATATGTTTCCTTTTACGCATCTTTCTGACGTCACAAAAATAAGTGGCTATTTTCATAAACAGTCACGTGGACATCAGCATTGAAGCGGTTCTGGCCTAATAACTTTGGGTCGATTGAAAAAAAAAAAATGAATTTTTAAGCTTTGAGAGTACAATGACACAGAATCTCGCCCAATGTTTGTGAAATATGAGCCACTGTCGCGAAAAAAATCTGGGTTTGCAACCTGGTGAGACAAAAACTGGCTTCCTCGACTTCATAGACTATTAAGCGTCTTCTTGTACCGACCAATGAGCGAACACAAAGGTGCAGATAAGCCTGCGCGCACAGGCTTATCACAGGCTGTACCTTTGTTATTCGCAAATGTAAAAACCAGATTTTCTCATGTCGTGGTTCATAGAAATTTCATTACGATAACACACTCATGCGACATAGTGTATTTTTCACATATCCAAAATGGCTACCTTTCTGATGAAAATCTGTGATATTTTTCTTATTTATACTGTAAACCTAGGTTATGAGTGCTGGTTAGAACCGCCTCAATGAGGCGCTTCTTACGAGTACCCAGCTGTCTTGGAGCAGAAATAAGAAAAATAATGTATACCCCCACCCCAAGCCCCCCCCCCCCATTTTTTCTCAGTATAAAGTTGGGTTTAGTGGGGGGGGGGGGGGGGTGTTCATTTCACGGACTTGTTAACGTGATGTCGATTTATCGTACAACTCAAGCCTTTCGACTAGGAAATATTTTGTAATTACAAAAACATGCCTTATCAAATATATTGAAAATTTTATCACCACAACATGAAGATTTTCAAATACAAATCCTGAATTTTTTCATATTTCTGCTCAAACCATACATTGTGGGTAGTCGTTATAACCGACGGCGAGTATCCACAATCTATGCTCAAAACATACCTAGTGGGTACCCGCTAGGACCGCCACGGTGAGGTGGTTCTAACGAGTACCCACAGTCTATGTTTTAGCAGAAATAAGAAAAATAATATATATCCCAGTAAATCAGTTTTCTCTATAAAGTGATGTTTGTTTGTTTGATTTGAGGTTTAACCACTATTATAGGTCATTTTCGAGACGTTGCTTCCAATATTTTAGGACTTTTACCCAATATTGAGATGAAATGACTTCTCAAGTCCTGTCGTCCAATGAAACCAATATGTTTAAAACATGGACGGTCCGACTCGCACCGCTTTGCCTGGGCAGGCTTAGATCCCTTAAGCGGTTTACCACTACTCGTGTGCGGTCGGTTTCAGCTATGCGTGGCATCTATTTCTTCAAGCCCCGATGAACGGGGACCGAAAGTGTGGTTTAGGGGCTGTCCATTTCACGTATTTGTTCACGTGATGTACGTTGAAATGTCGATGTATCGTACAACTTACTGTTTAACCATCAAGCCCTTCGACTAGGAACTATTTTGTTAAGAAGAATCACAATTCATCCTCTAAAAAGAACATGAGGTTCGCATGTCGGCCATTTTGTTATTCCGTCGTTGACGGAAGCTCGAACCCAATATGCATATATTGGGTCCGTAAAGTAACCAATATAATGATTTCTTGAGGATTTTCATCGATACAACCTTGGTCAGTTTTAATTAGGAAAAATGTATCATCAAATTCCTAGACTCATTGAAATGTCAAGAAAAGTCTTGGATTGACTGCTTTCTACTTGGTGGCCGCTGTAGTCTGCGAATACCCTGAAAGGAAAATAAGAATAATTAAAATAAAAATGAAAATTCCAAATTATGTCTGAAACATCGTCCAGCGAATTTACAAATTTTTATCCAAGTTTATAAAGCGGTCTGCAGATATCCTATTCGAGGGACTCATTCACAGAAATCTTCTCAAATTAACATGTATTATCACGAAAATACGCCTTTATAATTTTGACACCCTTGAACCCCACTTTTTTATAGTAAAACTGGTGTTTACAGGGGGAAACCTTATTTTTCTTATTTCTGCTCTAAAATATAGTTTGTGGGTACTCGTTAGAACCGCCTCGATGAGAGGCGGTTCTAACGTGTACTCACAATCTATATTTTGAGCAGAAATAAGGAAAATTTCACAATTTTCATCTGTAAATTTTCGATTTTCGGCGGTAAAATTTACAATATATTTGTATAGCCATGTTTTCGTAATGCCTAGATAGTTTGTCGATTTTCGGAAAGGTATTGCGTTTAGTTTATAATGGGCTGGTATGGGACAATTTATTTCCAATTAAGCATCACATTATCATATACTTTCCCATCATTTCTGAAGCTACAGATGATAAACTTGATATAAAGTGCACTAGAGCTGCACAAGATCAGAGATAGTTGCGAACATTACGTTGCCCTCATTCAGATAATCAAGTGCACTAGACTATTGTGAGCTAGAGCCCCGTGACGAAAACGTGCCTATACAAATGCATTGTAAATTTTACCGCAGAAAAAACGATAATTTTCAGATGAAAAATTGTGATATTTTTCTTATTTCTGCTCAAAACATAGATTGTGGATACGCGTGCTGAGACGGTTCTACGGAGTACCCACAATCTATGTTTTTGAGCAGAAATAAGAAAAATATTGAATACCCCTGTAAACCCCTGTTTTACTACATAAAAGTGATGTTTAAGGGGGTCAAATTTAGATAGGCGTGTTTTCGTGATGACTTTGAGAAAATGTTTTTCATAAGATTCTGTTGACAAAGCTGAGTCATTTTAATAAACAAAATACCTACCTCTCTTCCCATAGTTACTAGGGGGAATTACCTTGAAATTTCGACACTGGGTCTCAATGACAGTAAAATTCCTATATTAAGACCACCTTTGGGTCTGTCCAAAAGTGGGCTTTAAAGGCATTTATTCTTGATTATTGAGGACTATCATTTCATTACATAATATTATGTAGCCCTCAGAGCTGACTGAAGAGATGTCCTCTGTCTCCAACAGGTAAGAGGCCACCTTTGGGAAAAATCAATAATCTACTAACTGCTGATTTGTGTACATTATTACTCTCTCCCTTAAGTGCCTCAG
Organism: Lucinisca nassula; assembly: GCA_963580285.1. Lineage (NCBI taxonomy): Eukaryota > Metazoa > Mollusca > Bivalvia > Lucinida > Lucinidae > Lucinisca > Lucinisca nassula. The sequence continues at coordinate 31,991,505 of OY757016.1, forward strand.
TCAGGGGATACAGCAAAAGCTACTAATCACCCTATTAAGGGCCGCCTTTGATCTGCTATAGTCAGTATATCACAAGGGGTAATAAAACAATTATGAACACACGGTGTGTCCTACTGTTACAGAATAAATGCCTTTAAGACCACTTTTGAACAGTCGCAACTGTGGTCTCTGACCAGGGTACACTTTATGCAAAAAACACAACCTACTAAATAAGCTTTTTAAAGCAGAAGTAGTCTTAATTTTAGGTGGTCTTAATTATAGCGGAATTTTACTGTAGTTCCAATAGAGTAATACAAGGAGGTAGTATCATGTAGGGCTGGCTAATCGGAGCTGAAAAGATAATCGATTATCAGTCATGTCATTGCGATCGATAATCGATTAGCAATTGCTAAGATTTTTGTCATTATTTTTCCTGTCTGGCTTTCTGTCTGAGCATGACTCTTACCATATGTTGCACTTCACCATATGTATATTTGAACAGACAGGCCTGAGCAAACAGTGTAGACCCAGATGAGACGCCGCATAATGCGGCGTCTCATCAGGGTATGCACTGTTCGCCACTCATCCAGCTATTTTAGGCATAACTTTGGGTAGTAAATTGTATATATCAACTACTCGATTGAGAGCAAATCAGAAATGATAATCTTTTTTGTGGAATTTATCGATCGATTAATCGATTATACGATTAATCGTGGCAGCATTAGTAGTATGCCTGTCTATTTGTAGAATTGTAGCGGCCAAATCACTATTTACATCACGCCGAGTCGGTCATCTTTTCTCAGCAGGTTGTTGTTGTTGTTGTTGATTTGTTATGATGATGATGGTTGTGATGATGATGGTGTTGGTGATGATAATATTCAAATGTCAAATTGTTTTGAAATTCAGTTTATCATATGACGTCGTTGATAAGCAGTTGATAACGTCGTGTAATAAAATCGTATGACAACAAGTGTAATAACACTTTGGCGGGATTAAGTAAAGTCATGACGACGTCCATGTCAACAATGCATTTTTCGTGGAAAATTGTCAAATTAAAAGGCGATAAAATCCAATTTAAAGTGGCCATATGATAAAGAGAATCTTACACTCGTGGTCATTTCATACGATATTTATGAAACTCGCCGAAGGCTCGTTTCATAAATATCATATGAAATGACCACTCGTGTAAGACACTCTATGTACTTTGTAAAATATAATTCAAACAAAACAAAATAAAATAAAGCTGGCTTACCACAAGATGATCCGTCACACAATGGACATCGTGTACGGCCGTCTATTGCCATGAAGTACCTCGGGATTCGACACTCGTCGGGTATGAGCGAGTCATTAGGGCAAGGTGGTCTAGGAGGACACAGATACTGATATCCTGGTCATAAAAAGAGAAGCCAATCAGATATGAGCCAGCGCATAGGAAACGCTACAAATAGGCCTATGCATCCAGACAAGACTTCGATTCATGAATGTAAAGCTTGTTTTCTCTGACAAAATGAGAACAAGACGCTTTGAAAATACCATTTGCTTGTATGACTAGCGCTTGAATGGTTAAATGAATAACACATTAAGAATGTAATATAAATAACACGTTTGAATTGACGGGTATCCGAATGTCATAAACCGTCGTAAATTGTTTTCGTTTGAAATACGACAACCGAAAAGGAGTTTTCGAAAATATGGGCAGCTCCAAAGACTCAGATCAGACTGCGTATGAGCGCAGTCTGATCTGAGTCGTTGCTATGCGCAATTCAGAAGTCCATGAGCCAAACCGTTTAGAATGTCTAAGCCTCTCTATGTAATTTTTTTGCGAGTTGGACCGTCCCTGCATATACATGTTAACCATATAAGTTTGCTTGGCTGTTACACTCGAGATGTCATTTCATCTTAATCTCCAAAAAATACCTAAATAGTGTTGATGGGGACGTAAAACACCAATCAAACAAGCAAACACAAATCAGCATATTCATAATGTCACAGTATGATCAGAGACTGCCCTGGTCGCGTGTCGTCTTGTATGTTTTCTTTGCTTGTATTGGAGTTCAGCGGCCCAGTCAACACTATTTTAGGTCATTTTTGAGCCGGTCACTTTAGCTATCCACACTTTCCTGGGCAGGCTTAAGCGGTTAACCAGTACAGGGCACATTCTTTCGCCAGAAACTGACAACTGCCCTTGTTTCTTGTGCCCCAGTGCCATGTGGGCAGCTCGGCAAAGCAAATCATTGTTGCATAGCAATATAAACTCTATACAGCAGAACTTTGATGGGTCGAACTCTGAGAGTCGAACTTCTTTGGGACCATGAAAATTTTTTAGAGACAGGGGTAGTTCGAGCCACTGAGAGCTACTCATGCAGCCAAATTAGGAGCATAATTTGAGCTTTGGGATAACTTTTCGATCTTCAGTACATTATCAGTTGGCCCTCGCTCATCGGGGCTTGACGAAATAAATGGGCTGCGTGATGCTCCCACGTAGAACTGAATCTGGCCGCACATGAGTACTGGTAAACCATTTAGAGGATCTAAGCCTGCCCAGGCAAAGCGGTGCGGGTCGGATTTTGTTTGTTTGTTTGTTTGTTTGTTTGATTTGAAGTTAAACGTCCCCGTCAACACTGTAAAGGTCATTTTGGAGACGTTGCTTCCAATTTTGTGGGTCTTTTACCCGACATTGAGATGAAATGACATCTCGAGCCCTGCTGCCCAATGAAACCAATAGGGTTAAGAAGCATGGACGGGTCGACTCGCATCGCATTGCGTGGGCAGGCTTTGATCCTCTAAGCGGTTACCAGTACTCGTGTGCGTGTCGGTTTCAGCTCTGCGTGGAAACATCATGCAGCCCATCTATTTCTTCAAGCCCCGATGGACGGGGGCTACGGTGCGAATCGGACCGTCCATGCTAATAAACCCTATTGGTTTCATTGGGCGACAGAGCTTGAGATGTCATTTCATCTCAATTGTCTGGTAAATGTCCCACAAAATTGGAAACAACGTCTCTAAAATGACCAATAAAGTGTTGACTGGGACATTAAAAATCAAAGCAAACAAAACAAACAAACAAAATAAATTATCTGTATGTTGTGTGTACTCATTAGAATCGCGATTCTAATGAGTACACACAACATACATTTTTTGATAAAATAAAAAATCGCCCAAATTACTAGTTCGAATCAGCCATGGTAAACGAGCAATCAGTGTACGAGGTATCGAAGTTCTACCGTATTCGCTAAACTTCTTACTCACCGCATGAAGAGCTGTCACACAATCTGCAACGGGTCACGCCGTCAGTGCCGAACTCATAGTTGGGTCTTCGGCACGGTCTGGGGATGTATGAGTCCATTGGGCAATAGATTGCTGGGCACACGTTGTTTGGGTCTGCGAAAAAAAAAGAAAGAAAAAAGTAGTACCGCTCTTGCACACCAGATACTATTTCCAATTCTCCATCATTTTATACATTTCGAGCGATTTGATTGGTCAAAATATATTTTATATTTCGATAAGGATCTCATAACTATTTCACACAGCGACGAATAGTAATATAACGATGAGTCAAAGAGCACGTTTAAAACACCACGCGTTACGACATTATATAGCATTCGATTAAAAGATGTTAATCCGTTGAAAACATGAATGTTACAAGAAAAATAAATGGAATTTAAAGACTTGAGGTTCTTTTTTCGCTTGGGTTTCTTTCTAAGATGGCGGCTTCTAATCGAATAATCATTCCGCCGTGGCCGTTGGTATTTTATTCTTACGCTTTGGAAAGAATTCCTAAAAAGGTTCCATTTCGGTGGAATTTTTAACATTTCGATGACAAACTTGGAATAATGAGGAATTAATTGTCATTTCCGGGGCTTGTATCGATGTGTTAATTCCGGCAAATCACTCACAAACTGAGCATTCGGCTTCATGCGGTTCGTGAGTGATTCTCCGGAGTTTACACATCGATAAAATCCACAAAAAATAAATTAACTCCTATAATGAAATCCATTGTTTTAGCCTGGGATAGAAATTCTGTTCTTACCCAGGCGTTCTGACCCAGGGATGGGGTAAAAATCGAATGATCTATAGTGTTTGATATGCACTGGTTGAATACGACCATTAAGATTGACGTCACAGCACGTTGCGTGACGTCACTAATCATCACACATTGTCATCACAATATGGCGGACGACGGCAACAGAAGAGAGTGCATTATTAAAAATCCAGAAATGAAAAATATGCAAGAAAAAGAACTTGATCTTACATGGTTTGAGGGGTGGATTGAAAATCCGTCCCTCAGGATAAAAGTCCGGCATCACTCGGCTAGCCTCGTGATGCCTGACTGTGACCCTCGGAACGGATTTTTCTTTCCACCCCTCGAACCCATATAAGATTCTTATAAACTCGGGCTCGCAAGCTAAAATTACCATTTTTGGGTCGATTGGTTTACAATCGACCCAATGTTATAAAGGACAGAAACTGAATTCGTGCTGTGGTCCACCTGACTATCGAAATCAACGTAACTTATTTATAGAAAACAGGAGAGTTAGTTCAGCGTGTTGCGTATAAGGGTTATCTGTAAAATCTGGGCTGAAATCATGGTTTGGGCTTGGCAAACAATGTAGACCCAGATCAGACGCCGCAGAATGCGGCGTCTGATCAGGGTATGCATTGTTTGCTTACATTACAGGAATTTAAGGAAGAGCCACCAAAAAAAAAAAAGCAGCGTCTGATATGGGTCTACATGGTGTGCTTACAGCACAGGAATTTAAGGGTTAAATGTCTAAATGTAAGTCCTCGTTCAAAATAGACACTCGGAGACAATCGACCCACCAGTACTCTCAGTGCTTTATTTGGTCAATCGATCAAAAGTTACTATGCTTCAGAAACTTTTACGCCTGCTATTGTCCACGTGACTACGCTGACCTAGTACAGAATCCAGGTAACCGTTATTTTAGCCGCGCTGTGTTTTCAACCCTTATCCCGCTGATTATATGATTCTTGCACACCTGATAAGGAAATCCACAGTTTTAGCTTGGGATAGAAATTCTGTTCTGACCCTGGTGTTCTTATCCAAAATCGAATATGCTCGCTTGTTTCATAAATGTACTGGTTGAATACGACCTCATATGCGCCGTCGTTAAGGTTGACGTCACAGCACGTTACGTGACGTCACTAAACATTCCTGTAGTGTCATCACAGAATGGCGGACGTCGGTAACCTAAGTGACTGCAGCATTAAAAATCCTCGCTAAGAAATTGATGGTATGCAAGAAAAAGAATCCTATATGGGTGTGAGGGTTGGATAGAAATCCGTCCCTCGGGATCACTGTCCGGCATCACTCGGCAAACCTCGTGATGCCGGACAGTGACCCTTAGGACGGATTTTTCCATCCACCCCTCACACCCATATAAAATTCTTATAATCTAATATAGGTGTGAGGGGTGGATGGAAAACTCCGTCCTGAGGGTCACTGTCCGGGATCACGAGGCTTGCCAATTGATGCCGGACAGTTATCCCGAGGGATGGATTTTTCTATCCACCCATCACGTAGGAGTCTTTTTCTTGCATACCTTCCATTTCTGAGCCTTGATGCAGTCACTTCGGTTGCCGACGTCCGCCATATTGTGTTGATACAACAGTGATGTTTAGTGACGTCACGTAACGTGCTGTGACGTCAACCTTAACGACGGCACACAACCAGTGCATTTAACAAACACGCGAAAATATTCGATTTTGGGTAAGAACACCAGGGTGAGAACAGAATTTCTATCCAAAGCTAAAACAATGGATTGCCTTATCTGGTGTGCAAGAATGATTAATTTAGCCACAACTTGATTAATAACAAAGAGTGAAGCCCCACATTAAACACAACGAACTTGCTTCAGAGGGATAGTATTTGTTTCCTAGCGTTGTAAGGAATCCCAACAATGGGTAGTATAATGGCCCTATAGGTAATAAAGGAATTTTCTCCCTTAATTTCTTCAAGAGTCAAATATTGTGTAAATTTGTTAGAATCGCTTCGGTGAGTCGATTCTAACAAATATTTCTTGGAGAAATAAAAAAAAGTAATCTGTCTTAGCTTTATCTTAAGGGGAGTGGATACACTTTCAAGGGAGGCAACTTCTGCAAAAGTATTTTTGTCTCCCACGTCAATAGGGGTCAACTCTTAAAGGAAAGAATTGGCTCCTGAGGAGCAAATTCTTTCCTTTAAGAGTATACCCCCTTTACGGTGGAACATGGCTTATATAAAAGCGAACAGGTCCCGACAGTTGTCTCCCTTTGAAAAATGGCGGACAAATTTGCCGGGTGTTCCCATTCGTTCTGTCGAAATTGTCGTTATACATGTAACAAGTTTGTCATTATATTGAATGCCGCTATAAAGAACGTTGACCTTATATCGTGTATTGTTTTATGGTGCCCAAGCGTACGAGTAAAGTCCCTGCTAACATGATTTTTGTACACTGCAGACTGACGTCACAGCGTCCCCAGGAGGGACACGTCGCTATGGCAACGTCAAATCAACGCCAGTGCAACGCCATGACGTTGCATCGACGTTGATGTGACGTTGCATCAACGTCATGACGTTACACCTACGATGATGTGACGTTGACCTCACAATTACGTCATGTGCCTACTGAGATCAAGACTAGCGCGGCTGTAAATAACCGTTGCTCCTGCAGCTGGACTGGATTTTGTACGTGGTCGGTGATAGTTGCCCACAATAATAATAATAATAGAGAGAGAGAGAGAGAGAGAGAGAGAGAGAGAGAGAGAGAGAGAGAGAGAGAGAGAGAGAGAGAGAGAGAGAGACAGAGAGAGAGAGACAGAGAGAGAGAGAAAAGCCTTTTCATACTTACTTCCATTTCCGAATGGAATTGGGTATGGATCGCTGACGTCAGATGACGTGCCTAAGTCCCCACCAATTCCTAGGGAACCGAGTAAACTCTTGGCTTGCGTACAGCTAAACAGCCCAATAAATATTATGCACTTGGCTTCCATGATGCCAACCGGCCTTCTTTTGCGTTCTTACTTGGATGCGACAACTGGTATAAAATTGCGAGAAAATAATTATGTTGATATTGAAAGACGCGAAACAGAAAAAGATACATACTGATATGTCTGACCTGCAAAAACACAGATCAGCATGCGTGAATCAGTAGCAGTATCTTTGCAGGACGAATACGTCATCTTTTTGATGCGAAGCCAGTCGTTAAGCGACGGCTGATCAGTCTGCAGTCTGATGGTATGCACAGATTGAGCTTTGTCTTGGCTTGTCTCCGTTGTCGTCTTGTACCGTGATGATCCTAAGTTTTGGGACAGATAGGCCTAAGCAAACAGTGCAGACCCAGATCAGACTGCTCCTGAAGGAGCAGCCTGATCAGGGCCTACACCGTTTGTCATTCCATCTGTACCTTTTCAAGTCCTTGCTGGATCGTGAAACAAAGTCAGAGCATTAGGTACTTATAAAAGGTGTCCGATTTTTTTTATTTTTACAAATAATGCGCCAAAATTCCTAATACAGGAAACGTTTTAGATTCCATGGAAAGGGCAACGATGTTTTATATTGTTACTCCTATTTAACAACCAAGAACAAATGTCAAACCCATTGTATATTGTGTAATTAAATTTTTTGCTGTTGCTGACGAACGCATTTTCACATCATGTGAATAAGTCCGTGGAATGAAGATCCCCCTAAACTCCACTTAATATAGAGAAAACTGGGGTTTACGGGGGTATTCATCATTTTTCTTTATTCTGCTCCAAGACATATGTTGTGGGCACTCGTTAGAACCGTCTCAATCAGGCGGTTCTTACGAGTACACACAACCTATGTTATGAGTATTTATATGAAAAATATCAAGGATTTTCGTCAGAAAAGGAGCCGTTTTGGAGATGTGAAAAATGCACTATATCGTACGGGTGAGTTATCGTAATGAAATTTTGTGACGCTCTGCGGCACATTGGACAACACATGGAACCCATACGTTCAATTCAATTCGTCTTTGACTGGCGATCAGGACGTCGCGGGTTCGTTCCCCGCAGAGTCGACAACATAACTTCGTGGAGATTATTATAAAATATTTTCTACGGTCATTCTCCCTACTCCGCTGCTTCAAGAAGGTCATTTGTTAATTTCTGACGAAAGAGTGCCAATATAATTCTGACCCCCCCCCCCCCCCCCCCCTGAACCCCACTTTCATATTGTAAAACTGTGGTTAATAGGGGTGAACCTTATGTCTCTAATTTTTATGTTTTGAGCAGGAATAAGAAAAATATCACCATTTTTCATCTTATTTTTTTTTTCATTACGGCAATACCATTTACAATGGTCTGATTTGTAAAGGCATGTTTTAATAATGTAGTGGTTAGTCGTTTATGTATAAGCCTGCCCAGAAACCATGAAAAGTATGGTAAGGCATTACGAAAAGATGCCTATACAAATACAGTGTAAGCTCTATCGCCGAAGAAATGAAAATTTAAAAAAATGTGATATTTTTCTTATCTCTGCTCAGAATATAGATTGTTGGTATTCGTTAGAACCGCCTCATCGCCAGGCGGTTCTAACGAGTACCCACAATCTATATTTTAGAGCAGAAATAAGAAAAATAAGGTTAACTGCAAACCCCAGTTTTACTATATGAAAGTGGGATCCAAGGGGCTCAAAATTATATAGGCGCGTTTTCGTGATATTACGAAAACATGCCTATACAAATACAGTGTAAATTTTACCGCCGAAAAAAAAAACTTTCGAGATGAAAAATTGCGATGTTTTTTTCTTATTTCTGCTCGAAACAGCGGAATTAAGAAAAATATTGTTTACCCCTGTAAATCCCAGTTTTACTGTATAAAATTGGGGTTCAAGGGGTTGAAAATTATATAGGCATGTTTTCGTGATGGCAAACCAAACTGCTCGACATGGCCTAAACAGTGTTGACTGGGTCGTGAACTACATATATGCATCACCCAACATATATATTTGAAGAAATCGCCAATACGATAATTATCCCCACGCTTTTCGAAGAAAAGTTGGGCTATTGTAATCGTACGTCCGTCCGTCTGTCCGTCCGTCTTACCGAACCATTAGAAACCTTGGGGACTGATAGATCTTTGGTCTTGGGAGTGCATGACACTTTCGGAATTTTGATCCCTCTCCAGGGGCGGGGTCGGAGGTTGGGTAGGGAGGGGCCCTGGGCGTCAAAAGTCAACATTTTCAGAACATGGTCGTGTAGCATATCAAATTGAATGGCATGACGAGTAACATATATTGTAATATTTAAACCATTGGGTCAATGTGTAGGTCACCAGAGGTAAAAAAAGACCATTCCTCCTCTATCACGGTTACCAGAAAAGTCCTCCTAGTCCGTTAAAGATAGGAACTTGAATCCTTGGGAACTATTATCTCGGAAGCGTGGGGATATGCGATGGCGAGCCTTCGACTGTGAGATTCTAGTTTTCCATTTGGGAACATATTGTGGCATGTACGGTAGCATTACTTTGCCATCAGGAAAACACACCTATATATTTTTGACCCCCTTGAACCCCACATTTATAAAGTAAAACTGGGGTTACCGAGGGGGTGGGAACCTTATTTTTCCTATTTGTGCTCTAAAATTTCATCATAAAATTTTCAATTTTTCGGCGATAAGGGTGGCATTGTATTTGTATAGGCGTGTTTGCGTCATAAACGGAGGGTCGGATGTGAAGAATTTATGTATGCCCACAGCTTCATTAATTTTATATATTTTTGTTTTTTAAAACCAAACTCTCTAGCTCCGATATTAAAACCGTCATTTGTTTTCAGAGAAATGCAGCCCGATTGCATTTGCACCCTTTTCCCAGATACCTGTGATCTTACTTTGGCGGGTTTCATAAATGTCATATCGGCGAGTTCAATAAATTTCTTTCTAGGGGCATGGCGTTAACAGTAACTATGCAAAATACATGTAGCACGAAATTGGTGCCCAACGTGATAGCATATAGACACATCCAAACACTACGTCATCACTCAATAATACTATTTGCCGGGACTGACCGGTGGTTGGCAGAAAAACGTCTTTGGCCGTTTATCACCATTGTAAATGCGATGTTATTTTCTCTAAACTTGTATTTTGTTTGGAATCGAAATGACAAAATTGACCTTTTAACTTTTATAATAGACATGTCTTGGCTAGTAATTATTGGTTTCTAGGAGATTTGAGGATGTTTCGATGATTAAATTACCTGTTAAACTTATACAGGTAAACAGGCGGGACGGTCTTAATTATTTGTAATAAAAATGCACAAAACGAATGACTAAACACGGAAGATGCATGAATGAGCTCTAAAATATATTTATCTACTCATTTTAAGTGTAATTCGATCGATTTTCTGTGACAGTCAACTAAAATATGCCCGTAATATTGAATTTATATTCAATGTGTTTATATGGGACCAGGTGCTTTTTGCCAACCACGAAAGATTGTTATCAAAAGGAAAAGTAATTTTGCGCATGCGCAATGACAGGTAACAGGGTCACGTGTCAAAACATTGGATCCGTCTATAACCTCGCCATAACTCATCTTGGAGACATTTTCAATAATTACGGTGGGGGGGGGGGGTACTCGCTCTGTCCGAAAAACTAAGGGTTAGCATGTTTTACATCATTCCAGCCAGCATCAAACAGCGGGCCAGCGTCGGGCAGGCAAACGACGTTGGCCCGGCAATCTTTGCTAACTGGGATAAACTCTTCTTTGGTATTAAAAGACCCCGAAACATTGGTGACATTCTCACCCATTAAAAATCAGTTTCAGTCAAAACCGTATTTTTTTTTTTTTTTTTTTTTTTATTTATTTATTTATTTATTTTTTTTGCATATAAAACGCAGATGCACTCATTGCAAATCTATCGATGAATAAGAAGATTTCACTAGTTCAAGTACTGGTATAACTTTTTTTTTTTTTTTTTTTTTTTTTTTGCATAAAAGGGCTTTTAACTGTATATCTGAAGATGTTATTTATTTAACCCATTTAGTACCGGAAATCCCTAAAAGGGTTATTGGCAAACAGTGCAGGCCCAGATCAGACGCCGCAGAACGCGGCGTCTGATCAGGGCCTCCACTGTTTGCTAAAACCTCAGTCATTTTCCACATAAATTTTGAAGAAAACACAATCTGACACCCCTAAATTTTGAAATGGACTCCTGCCATATATAAGGAGGAAGATTCCATTTGGTACAAAAAGGGTTAATAACACGCAAAAGATGTAATGCTAAATATGTGGACCAAAACCATAAAAAAGTATCAATAAGAATGACGTCACCGATTGATACATTAGATAACCCATCAGTGCGACATAGTGCATTCTTCACATCTCAAAAATTGCTAATTTTCTGATGAAAATCCTTGATAGTTTTGTTATAAATCTTCAAAACATAGGTTGAGGGTGCTTGTTAGAACCACCTCAGTGAGGCGGTTCTAACGAGTACCCACAACATATGTCTTGGAACAGAAATGAGAAAAATATTGTATACCCCGTAAACCCCAGTTTTCTCTATATAAAGTGGGGTTTAGGGGGTCTTCATTTTACGGACTTGTTCATGTCCCGAAAGTATTACAAAGGTTACTGTTCAGTTTAATGTAAACGATCATTCTATGAATATTTTTTTTTCATGCACACCCTTTAATAGAGTAGAAGCTGAATGGCCACATTTATTAAAAGAAACCTTCTATATGCATCGTCTCAATACCCTTTAACCAAAATGGAATGGATTCTAGGGTACTATATCAGATTCCCACTTTCAATATAAAGCCTGTGCACAACTAAAATATCTGTTCGGGAGTGCATGACACTTTCGGAAATTTTATCCCATTCCTGGGGGCGGAGCCAGGGGCAGGGGACCGGGGGTCATAATCGAATTTGATACTGTTTGTCAGTGTATCAAATTTTAAGATTCATACTTGTAAAGTTTCATAGTGACAATTTGTATAGTTGATCCAGTTTAATGTATTCATTTAAAAAATGAATTCTATTTTTCTGCTGTTCATGAAAGTATGACCGCAATGGGTCGCGTGCAAATTGAGTGAACCCCAAAGGGGTTCAAGTAAACTTTGCTAGCAACCGTTTTCGTTCATACTTACATAAAAAAACCCAGAAAAAATAGGCTTATTTACCTTCTTTTCCGCTCATCACTGCGCGAAAAAATAGCTTATAGGGCAAACTTTTATAGCAGAAAAAAATTTATATGCTGTTTTTATTTATTATTATTTTTTTAAAGAGTGGAACATAGTTAAAACTCACCAAAGCCCGTAGAGAATCCTGGTTTATACTGACGTCACTTGGCGTCACTGAAATCCTTTGACTCGATACGTTCATAGAAGTCACGATGAACTACATAGATTTCTATAGGTTTACATTAGGCTTTACACTGAAAATGAAAATATTATAAATATGGTTTTCTGTCATGTTATTTTAATGTCGCTAGGAAACATCATTTAGTTTGGACTTTTTGACGTCAAAGTATTTGGCGTTTCGACGTTACATAGGAATTGGGTGTTTGAGTTTTACGTCCCACCAACAGCAAAGGTCATACGGAGACGGGACCTCGGTTTAAAGACTCATCCGAAAGTCTGAACGTTACATAGGAACGTCATAAAAATTTCATAGTAACGTCCAGGCATTTTGTGCACCGAAGTAGGATTAAATTTTGAAACTAAGTTGCAGTACTAGTACTTACGACTTTTTGTTTCAATCATTATTTTCCACCGACATATCGACAAACCACACCATCAAGGCGGGAGATGTCTAAAGAGAAAATCTGGAACAAAACTTGATTTATAAATTCTATTTGTTTGTTTGTAATGGAGTTTAAAGGCCCAGTCACATCATTTTAGGTCATTTTTGAGCCAGTCAGTTTACCTATTCACACTTTTCCTGCAGGGCAGGCTTATACGTAAGCGGTTAACCAGTGCAATGCACATTCTTTCGCCAGAAATTGACAACTGCCCTTCTTGAATTAGCGGAAGGGAGAGAATGACCGTAGAAAAGATTTCATGACCAATCTCCACGAAAGACTGTTGCCGACCCCGGCAGGTATCGAACCCGCGTCCTCCTGATCACCAGTCAGACGCGCATCCGACTGAGATACCGAGGCCGGCTTTACATCCTTGAACCCCACTTTTGGTTTAAACAGTATTTATTTTAAACTATTCACATATACAGAACACAATATTACATGGTATAGGATCTGATAAAAAGATCTGAGCTTATATAAATCATCTCCTAAAACAGTGATGACAATAGTACTGTGTGAATGATGAGAACCAGATAAGCTGGATAATACATATGTTAAACATTTAATAATAATAATAATAATAATAATAATAATAATAATAATAATAATAATATCTGATACCAAACACTGCATGACCTTGACAACCAGAGTACATACAAACATAGCGATCCATTAAATATGTTTTTTGTAATATGAATATGTATATACAATATAGTTGCACTGACATGACAATGCTGATAGCACGTGTATTTTGATACTGACCGAGACCGAGGCCGCCCCTCTAAGGAGAGGTTTGACTTTTAATCTGAGTGGATGCTGGTGCCTTGAAAGTTTACGGCACATATGACTACTTGAATCGTTTCGTAGCTATGGTATAGTTTTGAACTTGTGTGAATACTTGTTCGTTTTCAGTATTTGACATATCGTCTCTGCCAAATAATAACTGTTCTGTATTAAAGTTATGTAGGTTTGAAGGTAGGTGTAAATTTATTTCCCTTGTGTAGTTTGGACATTTAAAAAGAAAATGATATGTGCTTTCAAACCCACCGCAAAGGCAAGAGGGACTTGGTACTATATTTTTCCGACAAAGATGATAATTTAGGGAACTACACTCCATTCTCAATCTAGCATGGAGTATCTGACCCTGCCTAGAACCTGCATTAAAATATTTAGGCGGAGTATACCGGTTCCTGTTGAGACGATATTTAAATGAAGATACTGAAGGAGAATTTTTTATATCGTCAGATAAGTTATTCCAAGCCCGTATTGTTGATGGTAAGAAAGAGTTAAAGAATAGATTGGTGTATGCTCTCGGGGTTCTTATATCGTCGGAGTTTCGAAGATTATAACTGGCTGTTTCCTGTACTAATTGCGGCATAATATCCTGAAGGTATTGTGGCGATAGACCATTTATTATTTTGTAGAAAATGATAAGTTTGTGTTTGTTTCTGCGTTCTTGGAGTGAATCCCAACCCAGGTCCGCAAAGAGCTTCTCTAAGCTACAGAGTTTCGTTGCCCCAGTAACTATTCGAGCAGCTTCAGTGTGTACTGCATCAAGTTGTTTTTTACTTTCGACAGAGGCATTGTCCCATACTGAGTCGCTGTATTCCAGGAGGGGTCTTATATATGAAAAGTACATTTTTTCGAGGGAATGTCTTTTGAGTCTGAATTTAAGACCTCTTAAGAGATGTAATCTGCTCCAAGCCGTAGCTGCGATTTTGTTGATGTGTTCATTCCCGTTACATGTATTAGAAAATGTAAGTCCTAAGTGTTTATGTAATTTTGTATCTTCTATAATAATACCATTCATATACAGTGGAGGATGTTGAACGGGGTTGCGTTTTCGAGAAATGAGCATGGAGTCAGTTTTTGAAGCGTTGAAATCGACCAGCCATTCAGCTGCCCAAGTAGTTATATATGCTAGGTCGTTATTTAGTACCCGTGCTGCAGCGTCTGGAGTGTCTACTATGATGTATAAGCTGGTGTCGTCCGCAAAGAGTCTGACAGATGCCTGGAGTTCGTTCACTATGTCATTGATATAAACGAGAAATAACAAGGGACCAAGGATCGAGCCCTGTGGTACACCTGCTTGTATATTAGTCCATTCAGACGCTTGTCCATTTAGAAGTACACGCTGTCGTCTGTCCAACAGATAGCTACAGAACCATTTCAGAAGACTTTCAGAACATCTTAGATTTCTTAGCTTGTGAAGAAGACCGCGGTGCCACACTCTATCGAACGCCTTGCTTATGTCACAAAAGACCACTCGAACCTCCTTCCCGCTGTCCACAGCCTCACAGATGATATGGTAAGTATGTATAAGTTGGAAGGTGGTTGAGTCCCCGGGAATAAAGCCAGATTGGAAGGGTGTGATAAGGTTGTTTTCCTTAACGTAATTATATAGTTGTTTATGCACGCAACGCTCCAGACTCTTTCCAGGTTGACAAAGGAGAGAAATAGGCCGGTAATTGGTGGGAGAAGATCGATTATCTTTCTTGTGAATGGACGTGACATTGGCCTCTTTCCATGGAGAGGGAAAATGACCAGCTTGTATCGATCGATTAAAAATTATGGAGTATGGCAGTGCAAGGACAGGAGACCCCTCTTTTAGAAGTCTAGGGCTCATAAGGTCTGGACCACAGGCTTTGTTGACGTCCAGATTGTCAAAAGTATCTTTGACGTCTTGCACGGTAAAAGGAATCAACTCGAATTGTTCATGGCTCACAGTAGTATTTGTTGGAAGTGGTTTATTGTTATCGTTGACAATTGACTGTGATGCAAAATAATTGTTTAACATTGAAGCTTTTTCAATGTCGGTTTCAGCAGTTTCATTGTTATATATAAGTGTTGGTATAGACTGAGTGCTATTGTTGAATTTTAGGATTTGTTTAGATGTTTTCCAAAATAGTTTTGAGTTAGGTTTTTCAGTGTTTATGGTTGTTTCGAGCTTGTCATAGTATTCCGTCTTGGATTTTCTGATAAGATTAATCACTTTATTTCTAAGTACCTTGAATCTGATCCAGTGATGGATATTGTTGGTCTTTTTGTATTTTCTGTACAGGCGTCTCCTTTTTCTTATGAGTGATTTAACAGTCATTCTCAAATGAATTGGGATATTGCAGTCGCCGTATATTTTCTGAAATCGAGCAGTCATTTTTAACCAATGCATACGTTTATATGGCAGAACAACAGGTCCCGAAGATATCATGATAAACCTTCCGTCGAAAAGTACCTTTTCAGAGAAAATGAGCCGCGGGAAAACCTGGTTTTGTAATGTTCGAGACTGTCGCTTTTCGAATTCTCTTTGTTTGCGCACTTACAAATTTGAAATTCGACTAGTAAGGAAAGGGTTAGGTGGTTTCCATAAATGCTACATATTCTGGGTAGGGAAATAACTACCATTAGCAGGACCACATGGGGTCTTACTAAGTATTTTTCCCCGATTATGGCTGTCGCCAAAATTTAATTAAACATTGTAATGTACGAGACGACGTTTTTCTTCTTGTTATTTCAAAACAACGTTTAGGTTTTTATACACGGAAACATGACCAAATGGAGATTCTATATTATATTAAGCTTATAAGGTTTTTTGATGTTACCTGTACAATAGGAAATGAAAAATACTTGCCATACAAAAATGTGTATGCATTTGTTGCAAAAATGCATGTAATGTTCGCGATGATTATACCAGGCTTATTACGTATGTATGGACAAAAAATGCTAGATTGAGTTAAACTCCCGCAATGTGTGACTAACACAAATACATTATCTGGAACGAAAATAATATTTTGATGTTGAAATTCACTCATTTCCAGTGTTTTGTAATGTTCGATACCTGTAATGTTCAATACCGAAAATTGTTAGTCTAACAGCTCGATCACATTGCTCTCACGTGGCACAGTTTACTGTTACCAGATTACGTAGTAGAAAGTATCTGCAGACGACATGGTTGCCTTTTCCGGTGTTTGATGGTTAAGGGAGTCGGCAGACAATACCACAGTTAAGGGAAAACAGAAGTCAGATTTTGTTTTTAAATACCTGCATAGAAACTTTTTATCTTTTTTTCAAAATTATTTGTCACAATTAATATTGTCCAATTAAGAATATGCCACCAAACATCATTATTAATGAACAACATTTGCACGCTTGCAAGATCATTATTCTAGTGCAATAAGCAGTGGATGTATGCGATGAAATGTCCGCTACATTTGGTATCGAACATGACAGGTTTGCTATGTTGACCGTCCAGAGAAAATGACTGCAAATAAATGAACAATTTTGAATTGTGCAACCTTAGTTGTGTAAAATGAACACGTTTAGTGATATACATGTTTGCTAAATTTCTACCAATAGCTGCAAACGGTAACAATGTTGATTCCAAATGTATTACTTATTTTCGATTTTGGATTTGAGTCCCATAGCTTATAACCTTTTCCCAAATTTTATTTGCCAGAATGAATATTTTCAATATAAAATGTTCATTGTTAGGAAGGCACTTCAACTCTCACATTTGTATTTCCAAATGCATATTTTGAGTGTTAAAAACATTGTAAGTGCAGTTTATGTTACTAACATTATTGTATCGAACATTACAAATTGTATCGAACATCCCCACCTAAAATAAATGTGTATATTTTAGGATATGCTGGTTTACTCTTGATTATGTTCCTAGATACAACAAATACAATATTATATTCATTTTTAATTTCATAGGTAGAAATGGTAAAGTGGCATAGC
Source organism: Lucinisca nassula (assembly GCA_963580285.1). Lineage (NCBI taxonomy): Eukaryota > Metazoa > Mollusca > Bivalvia > Lucinida > Lucinidae > Lucinisca > Lucinisca nassula. The sequence continues at coordinate 32,008,980 of OY757016.1, forward strand.
ATGTCCCTTTACCGTGTATGGTAATGTCCGAGACCATCATAGCTGCCATTTACAGACATGCATTTGTTTACATTTCTGAGAACTTATTTACAAACTACACAAAACGTGTTACTTTCTTCTAGCTATTAGACAAAATTGGTTACACTTTGAAGACTTTTGTATAGACAAATATTACTCTGGAATACACTGTAATGTTCGATACTGTATTCTCGCGGTTGCATGATTAAGTTTAGATACTTGATTATTGAGAACATAAGGCCATGCGGTTGTTGTGCGTTAAAATGTGATAAACATGTATTTTAATGTTTCGGCTGCCTTATGAAAACAGTTTATCTGTCAGGAGAGCATTTTTTATGCATAAAAGTATATATCGAGGCGTTTTTGCGTAATAGCGACACCATGTTTTAAAAGCATATGACGGAACATGCACTGTTACATTAGTTAGATCCAAAATATGAATAAAACTGACACTAACAGCTATATTGTCAGTTTATCGCGTTAGTAAACTACTTGACTTATAGAAACAAAATCACTGTAATGTCCGCGACTTTTTACATATAATTAAAAAAAAACCTATTGCTTATGTTGATCGTTTATCTAAAGTAATATTACTTGTGTTCCTTATTTACCACTCAATACCTGTTCAAATGCAATAGTCTTAAGTGATCTAGCTATTATGTGCTTCTCTTAAAACAAAACGAAAGTTGTATGTTTTCAGAAAACTATTTCTTTTTCTGCATTCTCTAACCAACCCCGAATTTTATTCTAAATGTCTATTCATTTCTTTACCATATATATGACCATATGTTCAATTTTGTCCCCGCTTAATAACCCGGTCGTAAGTTTCTGTCATTGCGAGCTGCGGTCTCTTGATTTTTGTGATGTTATAGACGGGGGCAACGAACAAGTAGATTGTAGCGTACATTTCTCACAATCAAAATTTATCAAAATACCGACATATTTCTAGCTGTTGGGGTGAAATAACTTTTGATTTCTTGATCAAGGAATTTTAACTGAGTATTGGTACATGTTAATACTTTATTTTGAACATATCGGTGACTGAATCTAAGTAACTTTATAATTTGACTTTTTAAACGGCTAAAATCCCAATTCATTTGAGAATGAGTGTTAATCGAGCATGTGATCCACGGATAGTCATTCGGACGTATAACTACGAGTTTGTTTGGGATAGACTTTTCTGCGGCGTCAAAAATTGCTGACTGGATAATTTGCACACTTTCATCAATGTTGGCTTGCTCAACTGCATTTTCTAGATGATATTCTGTTAGGAGTTCTCTATATTTTTCGAAGTCAGCCTGTGAGTAGGTCCAGATTTTACGTTTATAAGACTTTAGAGATGGTCGTGCGAATTTTAACAACACTATAACAGGGCAGTGATAGCGTACCTGATTATATATAGTAAAACTGGGGTTTACATAGTAGAAGCTCCCGTGTGACGAAAGCTCACAAAATGCATTTTGAGTGGCCACCATGGTACCAAAATTCTCTTTAGTATATTATTTTATTACTGTATCTGGGCAGTATGAAACACAATATTTCCCATTTTTTAAGTCTTGTAAAACATGATTTATATCATGCCAACATGCGGTACGCAAGTTCACGAATGTGCCAGTTATGTAATAAGACTAACATTAGGACGATGTTGAAATATTAAGGTCTTTTCAGATGTAGTCATTAACAGTGGTGCAATTTATATTTGTTTAACTTGTTTCATGCAGGAAACTCATTAATGAAGTATAAATATGATACACACCATGATTTTAACCAGTAAAATGGTCCAAAATTGGACTATGGTAAGCATATTTGGGGCAAGCTTTTCACGAAAAACTTGTTTTAAGTTAACATTGGCAACTTGTATATTGCTAAATAGTTAATACATTATAGTGTGTTTTATAACCAGCATGTGCCATGCATACACCCCTTTCTGGAATTTTTAGGAATAAAATAATAGATTGTTTGAGAATTGAGAATACTATTCTCTATTTGGCATAGAATGTGTAAGTATAGCCGCTCCAGAAGTGGTACAATAGTGATGGCTGCTTCATAGAAATATTTTCACACAGAATTAGATCAAACTGTGTAGTTTAGCTGCTTAACATTTGCACCAATCTGTTCATACACTTTTATCATTTAATATATTATAGACCATAATGAATGAGCCTCATCATGAGAAAACCTGCAAATTTCATGTATGAACGATAAATATGCAGATAAGCCTGATTGTACACACAGTGTAATCAGCATCTTTGGCATTAGCACAGTCTTGTCTGGTCCTTCCCTGTTGAATCTCATGGGATGGAAACCCTCTATGAAATTTCCGAACAAAGGATCAGACCTTTGACCCAGGTGTGCAATTAGTGTCCCAAAACTAAATAATCCAAATCGTTGTTTTTGCTAAATCATATTGCTCATATTGGTGCTATAAATGGTCATGATATTAATATTGTTATTGATGCCCTGGATAGAAACTGATTGTTTAAACATATGGTGTTTATATACTAAATGCTCATATTTTAAATATTTGGATTATGGCACCGACAATAAATACTGTAAATGATGACATTGCTATTGATGACAATGATGATGATGATGATGATGATGATGATGATGATGATTTCATCAAAAAGTTTAGCTGCATATACACCAGTAAGACCTTTTCATTTGAATGTGAATTGTATGTTAAACAGTGAACATATTTAGCTCACCAGAGCCGAAGGCTTCGGGGGAGCTTATAGGATAGGCAGTTGTCCGTCGTCGTCCGTCGTATGACGTATGTCGTCTGCGTCAACACTTTCAAACGACATCTCCTCTGAAGCCACTGGGCCGATTGGGCCCAAATTTTATCTGTATTATCCTTGGGCTGGGGGATTGAAAGTTTGTGTTTTTTAACAAAATCGGCTCATTAGTTTGGTTGCTATGGCAACTTGTAGTTTCCATAGACTTATAATGGGGAAAATTGAAAAATGGCATTTACTGCCAAGCCTCTGCAGATATTTTGACAAAACTTTCATAGAAATGTTCCATAGGCAATCTACTATCTGCCGTATGATTTTTGGCCTTCTGCCCATTTTTATTGGTTGCCATGGAAACCAAAGTGCAAAAAAATAGAAAAAACAATTAAAAAATCATCTCCTCAGAAAACATATGCTCTAGGAGGCTGAGACTTTATAGAAATATTCACCATATTTGCCTTTACAGGTTTTGTTTTTTTTTTTATGAAATTTGGCCTTTCAGTTTTGTTGCTATGGAAACTTAGAGTTTCCATTGACTTATAATGGGGAAAACTGAAAAATGGCATTTACTGCCAAGTCATTGCAGATATTTTGACAAAACTTACATAAACATGTTCCTTGAGTAAACTTCTCTCAGCCATATGCTTTTATGTCAACCTGGGGAGCCCCTAGGTTGTGCCGGGGCCATGCCCCACCCCCTCAACTTCATAAAATGCCTTATATCTCAGAAACCTTACAGCCATCCCAACCCCTAAACCATATATATTATTGTTCCTTATGATAAGATGCATTAAGTGACATCAACCTGGGGGTCCCCCGGGATGTGCCGGGGACATACCCTGCCCCCTCTATTTCATAAAATGCCATTTATCTCAGAAACCATTCAGATCCCAACCCCTTAACTATATATATGCTTGTTCCTTATGCTAAAATGCATTAAGTGATACCAACCTGGGGGTCCCCCGGGATGTGCCGGGGGACATGCCCCAACCCCTCCACTTCATAAAATGCCATATATCTCAGAAACCATTGAGATCCCACCCCTAAACCATATATATTCTTGTTCCTTATGATAAGATGAACTCAGTGACACCAACCTGGGGGTCACCTGGGATGTGCCGGGGCCATGCCCCACCCCTCCACTTCATAAAAGGCCTAATATCCCAGTAACCTTACAGATCCCCACCCCTAAACATTATATATTCTCGTTCATTATAATAAGACGCATTCAGTGACACCAACCTGGGGGTCCCAGGGATGTTCTGGGGCCACGCCCCACCCCCACCATTTCATAATATCACAATATCTTGAAAATCTTACAGATCCCCACCCCTAAACCATATATATTCTTGTTCCTTATGATAAGACACATTCATTGACACCAACCTGGGGGTCTCCCAGGGCCTTGCCCCACCCCTGCACTTCAGAAAAGGCCTTATATCTCAGAAACTGGTCCAAGCCCCACCCCTAAATCATATATGTTCATCTTCCTTATGATAAGAGGCATTCAGTGACACCAGCTTGTGAGTCCCTGGGGCATGCCCGGGCCATGCCCCACCGCTTGACTTCATTAAAAGCCATATATCTCAGAAATAGTTCAGCTCCCCACCCCTAAACCATATATATTCTTGTTCCTTATGATAAGACTCGTTCAGTCACACCAACTTGGGGGTCTCTTTGTGCTGAGGCAATGTGCCCCGACCTTCCACTTCATAAAAGAGCATATATTACAGAAACCATTCAAATCCCCACCCCATAATCATATATGTTCTTGTTCTTTATTATTAGCACACCTACTGTAGGGGTGTCCGCAGGGGCCTTTCCACTTCATAAAAGGGCCTCATATCTCGGAAACTGTTCAGATTCCCACCCCTAAACCATATATATACTTGGTCCTTATGATAAGACACATTTAGGGACAACAATCTTGGGCTTTACTGGGATCGACAGGGCATGCTCCAACCCCTCCACTGTTTAAGAGGCCTTATATCTCCAGCCATACAGATCCCCACTGCTAAACCATCCTAGTGCGATAAGACACATTTAGTGATACCAACAAGGGCTCCATTGGGCCCATGCCCCGCCCCTCTACTTCATAAAAGGTCTAATGTTTCATATACTGAATCCACACGGGTGCTCATTTGGATATTTGGGTTCTCTTGGCAGATTAAAATGATACCATGTTAAAATACATGGCTGCCATAGCGCAGTGCCCACCTGAGCTCTGGTGAGCATAGTGGCCCATGGGCCTCTTGTTTATATTCTGGTAGCAATTCGGGACTGTGTGTATTTGGTTCATCAAAGAGTTCTTCAGCACATCAGAAATGGCCAAAATTGTTTTTGACTTTGCAAATACTTTGTTTGTAGTGCATATATCATAAATCATAAAATATAAAGACATTTTGCACTGGAGAAAAGCATAGATTTCCACAGCATTCTGTCACACAGTGATATACAATAAATTAAGGTACTTTTTACCATGTCTCGACTCACAAAATGTCAGTAGCTATTGAAAGCATGGTAAATTTGCCATAAACTTATATATTGTGGTGTCAGTTATGGTTAATAAATGCTTTTTTGAGTTGTCGGTGTATCTTAAATTTCGAATCCTGTCATTTAACATGGCCATTCAGCAAATAAGCGCAACAGTACCTAAATGTATCCCATAATTTCAAAGCTTTTGCAAGACATAAAAGTTGGGAAACATCTGTTTTCTACCTTCCAATATGTTGATCTTAAAAGGGTTATGGCTTAAATTTTTGGTACTTTCAGACCACCTATTGCTCAATCTCAATAGCTTGGAGCTCTTACTATCAGGGGTAAACCTTATTTTTCTTATTTCTGCTCTACAATAAAGATTGTGGTACTCGTTAGAACCGCCTCATCGAGGCGGTTCTAACGAGTACCCACAATCTATATTTTGAGCAGAAACAAGAAAACTATCACAATTTGTCATCTTAAATTTTCCTTTTTCCTGCGATAAAATTAACAATGTATTTGTATAGGCGTGTTTTCGTAATGGTTTGAAATGGCTACGTTAGATGTTAAATATACTGGCCGGAAATAGAAACTGTACACTTTTAAATTGTCTCGCCTGCCAAAACCAGTGGCTAATTCAGTTAAAAATTACTGATTAAGGATTTGACTAACTATAGACATGAATCCTGTAACAATTTAAAGATAATCTGGTGTTCAAAATAAATGTTTTTGGGGAAAATTAAAAAAGTGCATTTTTCACAAAATCTGTTTGTAATCGAATTTTGACTTTAACATTTTTCCGTATAGGTAATAAGTTAAAAGCAAGGAATAAAAAATTAACATAAAATCTAAAAATTATCCAGAAATAAACATTTTATTGAAAACTCAAAAACAGCTTTTTACAGCGAAATTTTCAAAATAATGTTTCAAGCCAAATATCGGCCAAAAAGTGGCTTCAATCGTTTTAGCATCTTCAGCTGTGTCTAAAATATTGATTAAAACAACAAACCGCAATCAGGAATGCCATACTTTTCGCTCACCTCCGTTGGTTTGGTCCAATATTTAAAGGTCGATAACATATCAACCATTGTGAAAATTTTCATTTTGTAAAGAATATTCCCAACGTTAGATCATGAGTATTTGTTTGTTTGTTTGTTTGAGGTTTAACGTCCCCGTCAACAATGTAAAGGTCATTTTGGAGACGTTGCTTCCAATTTTGTGGGACTTTTACCCGACATTGAGATGAAATGACATCTCAAGCCCTGTCGCCCAATGAAACCAATAGGGTTTATTAGCATGGACGGTCCGCCTCGCACCGCGGTTCCTGGACAGGCTTAGCCTATGATCCTCTAAGCGGTTTACCAGTACTAGTGTGCGGGCCGGATTCAGCTCTGCGTGGAAGCATCGTGCAGCCCATATATTTCTTCAAGCCCCTATGGGCGGGGGGCGGTAGATCATGAGTAATAACTGGTCGTAATGACTGGTAATTCGCGACACAAAATGTTTGACTCAATGGAAACTTGAATAGCAAGATTTAGACCCTTGCTTTGAACCTGTGGCTTTACCCGTTAAATCGTTGCTATCAGTAAACATTTTATTCGATAAATCAGACATGCCACTGATGATAATTTACATAATTGAAATTAAAATTTCATTAAAATGTTTTGCCAGTGACAATTAAAAAAAAGAGTGTATAGTTTCTATTTCCGCCGAATAAATATGGGCCCCGTCAAGCGATTTTGGTACTTATCGCCTATGCGAGCAGCGAAGGTTCAGGCGAGCCTGCGCATCCGCGCAGTCTCGCCAGAATCTTCGCTGCTCGCTCATACAAGCAGTGAATCAAGAGGAACCTTCAGACAGAAAGCCATATCCCTGGCCCCTCTGAATGGCTGGGCATGCGCAGTTAAAATTTGTCATGACGGAATGCTCGAAGACACAAATTCGCTTGGCGGGGCTCATATAATCCTGTTGTGTGGTGTCTTGTTTTACAGATTGCACTGCGATACACAAGAAGGCGTTAGACTCAGATGGCAGTTCGGTTTCTATGGATACAGCTGACATCAGCAACATAACAACTGACATCAGGCCTATTTACGTTCTGTACTATAGCCTAGAAAACAAAAGGATAGAAGCAAATATATCTTGGGAGCACAATATGGGTAATATGTCATAGATAATAAGGCATACTTTCAATTCTCCATCAGTATGAACATTTCGAGCGATTTGATGGGCTGAAATAAAAGTGTTTTTTTTTTTTTTCATGCGCAAGAATGTCCGATCTATTTCACGCAGCGACAGGTAGTATTATTACGTTAAGTCAAATAATATGTTTAGAACACACGCGTTACGTCACTGTACATGAAGTGACGTCAACAGTTTGGAAACTATTGAAAACGAATATGTTAGAAGACAAATAGACTTGATGTTTTTTTGTTTTTTTTTTTTCGCTTGGGTTCCTTTCAAAGATGACAGCTTCTAATTGAATAATCATTGGCAAAGGGGCTTCATGCAGACTGTGAGTGATTCGTGGATAAAATGCATAAAACTGAAATTCATTCCTACAAATGTTTGCTTGTTTGTTTGATTTGAAATTTAACGCGTCTGTCAACAATATTTAGGTGATTTTGGAGACGTTGATTTCATTATTTGAGACGTTTAGCCGACATTGAGATGAAATGACATCACAACCCCTGTCGCCCAATGTAACCAATATGGTTTAAACACATGGACGGACCGACTCGCTCCACTTTGCCTGGGCAACTTTGCCTGCCTTAGACCTAAGCGATTTACCAGTACTCATGTGCGGTCGTTTTCAGCTCTGCTTGGAAGTATCATGCAGCCAATCTATTTCTCCAAGCCCCGATGGATTGATTATGCACTCATTTTCCAGACTAATTAACACATCAAGTTAATAAATCTGTGTGATAAACAATCATCTAAAAAGACTTTATATCGTCTCCAAGACATAGGCTGTGGGTACTCGCTAGAACCGCCTTAATAATGTCGTTTTAAAGAGTAGCCATAACCTTTGTTTGGAGCATAAATAAGAAAACTATCACACATTTTCGTCGGAAACATAATCGTTTTAGAGATATGAAAGAATGCACATTGCCACACGAGAGCGTTATTGTTATAGAGTAAATTGATTAATCGACTAAACACCCATTATATGGTACTCTCTGTACATTCCGCCGAAAAATGGCAACGTTCAGACAAAAATTGTGATATTTTTCTTATTTCTGTTCAAAATATAGATTGTGGGTACATGTTAGAACCGCCTCATCGAGGCGGTTCTAACGCGTACCCACAATCTATATTTTAGAGCAGAAATTAGAAAAAATATGGTTTATCCCTGTAAACCCCAGTTTTACTATATAGTGGGGTTCAAGGGGGGGGGGGTCAGAATTATAAAGGCGTGTTTTCATGATGATCCTGATCTTATTTTCAGATAAAAACACGGCGACAAGATATATTCTACAAATTCAGAACCAATTTCAGGCAAGATGCATAAACGTTGATGTTAATAAAGAAAGGGGTTATTTCTACGGACTGAAAAGTTTACCAGCTGAAGTCTCCGTTAGATGTTTCCAAATAAGCGCATATTCTTACGAAGTTTTCTCTATGACAGTCTGGGAAAAACAAAATGACAATTGCACATGCCCTTCTGCGGGAAATAATCCGGAAGCTAAATGTCAAAGACAGCGTGCTAGTCGTTTGTATGCGGATGCTGTTTCATATGACTTTCCTTTTATGCAAGGTAAATTTAATGAGTAAAACTTTCTGGACAAACCATGACGTTAACGATGTTTGTTTGTTAGTTTGATTTGAAGTTTAACGTCAACACTATAAAGGTCATTTTGCAGACGTTGCTTCCAATTTTTGTAGAAATGACATCTCAAGCCCTGCCGCCAAATGAAACTAATAGGGTTTATAAGCATGGACGGGCCGCTTCGCACCGTATTGCCTGGGCAGGCTTAGATCCTCTAAGCGGTTTACCAGTACTCGTGAGCGGGTCGGTTTCAGCTCTGCGTGGAAGCATCATGCAGCCCATCTATTACTTCAAGCCCCGATGGACGGAGGCTAAATGACGTTAACGTGTCCGTCATATTAGCATCCCCGTAAATTCAAGTTTATATAGCAAAAAACTGGGGTTTATGGGTAAACAATATTTTTCTAATTTCTGCTTCTGGTCATAATTTATGAGTGCTCGTTAGAACCGCCTCAATGAGGCGGTTCTAACCAGCTCCCACAACCTATCTTTTGAACCCATATAAACACGCATTCTACATGTACGACACATTTTCATAAGAAAAAATCACGGTTTTGGAAACATGAAATAAAGCACTGTGTTACAAGACTGTGTGATTAAAATGTATTTTGTGACTTTGCCTCCAAAACTGACATTGTTCTGATGTGATTTTATAATACTTGACTTTTTCATTTAGTTTGAAGGTGCTTGTAAGAACCATCTCATTGAATGAGTTCCAACAAGTGCCAACTATGTATGTTTTTGAACAGAAATAAGAAAAATAACATGCATCCTTTCTAAATCCCAGTTTTCCCTCATCGTTGTTTCATCTCTTTGGTTGTTTGATTATTTGTGTTCACGGAGATGTTTCACTGATGAGTTAGAAGGCCATCATGCAGACTGAACAAATTATTTGTCTAAGTCGCAACGGAAGTAAGGGCGAGGATTGTGGCCACGTAAAATCGATTTAAGCGCCGCCCCCCCCCCCCCCCCCCCCCATCCCCAGTGGAATTCGTTTCCGCTGACCATTCCAAGGCGGTTCTTCTGTCGCGGTTTATTTTTGTAATGATTTGTCTTTAGGTGTTTGTGTCGCTTGTGTTATTATTTTTTGGATAGCCTGTTGACTATTTTGTGGGAAAGTGACTGTCCTTTTGGCTTTCCGCTGTTGGTGTTTCCATTAGGGTCTGTTGTTTCATGTTTGCGTGTCTTTCGCTTTGGTGTCTCTAATGGGAGCTGTGGGTTGATTGTATCGATTCATGATCATTGCCTCTACTTCTATTTTTCATATGCACATTTATTAGTGTTAACCTTAGTAACTAATGTTGTGAGAACTTTTGGTCCGACCCATTTGCTCTGCGCTGTTGCAATAAAACATACTTAATCCACAGCTTCCAGTACTTTCCTTTGATGTTGGCAGTACTAATAAATTTTGATAAATGTATTTTTATCATGTACTGATATCATGTACTGTTATCATGTACAGTTTTGAATGGACCAATCAGCTGAGCTACAATTAAAATGGGAAGGGGCTTCTAGCTCTGCATGACAAAATTAACATTGTGGGTATTTATTAAAAATAGCCTCGCCGAGGTTATTTGAATGAGTACCAACATTTCAAATAGCTTTTACTAAATGGCAAACAGTGCAGACCCTGATCAGACTGCTCCTTCTGATCTCAAAATTGGGAGGGGCTTCTAGCTCTGCATGACAAAATTAACATTGTGGGTACTCATTAAAAATAGCCTTGCCGAGGTTATTTAAATTAGTGACCACATTTAAAATAGCTTTTACTAAATGGCAAAGAGTGCAGACCCTGATCAGACTGCTCCTTCTTATCTTAAAATGGGGAGGGGCTTCTAGCTCTGCATGAAAAAAATTAACATTGTGGGTATTAATTAAAAATAGCCTCGCCGAGGTTATTTGAAAGAGTACCCACATTTAAAATAGCTTTTACTAAATGGCAAACAGTGCAGACCCTGATCAGACTGCTCTTTCTGATCTCAAAATTGGGAGGGGCTTCTAGCTCTGCATGACAAAATTAACATTGTGGGTACTCATTAAAATAGCCTTGCCGAGGTTATTTAAATGAGTACCCACATTTAAGATAGCTTTTACTAAATGGCAAACAGTGCAGACCCTGATCAGACTGCTCCTTCTGATCTTAAAATGGGGAAGGGCTTCTAGCTCTGCATGAAAAAAATTAACATTGTGGGTATTCATTAAAATAGCCTCGCCAAACAGGGCAAACAGTGTAGACCCTGATCAGACTGCTCCTTCTGATTAAATTTACTCCAATTCTCCATAAAATCATAAATTGTGGGTACTCGCTAGAACTGCCTCATCGAGGCAATTCCATTGAGTACCCACAACATGTTTTTGTGGGATGAGGTGGTTCTAATGAGTACCCACAACATACCTTTTTATGGAGAAAGAAATATCCCTGAATTATCACAAAGTACACTCCCATTTTCAGTTCCTCTGTAACTGATGCCAAACATTTTATGAAACATTTGCAGGCAACTGAGTAAGTCCTTTCACTTGAAGGTTCAACATTAAAATGCCCCGGTTAAAAAAGCATGCTCAAATAGCCTGTGGTCAGAAAAAAGAATTTTGATTGGCCACATATGGCTACAGTTGGATTTAGACCAATTAATGAAGCAGAGAAGCTGACAGAGTCCTTTCAGACAGGACAATCCATTTTCCAGACGGGGTAAATCAGGTCAAATAAAAGAAATTGAAATTAACAGTAAATAAAACAAATATGCTTTAATAGGTTTTAATATGTGTTAAGTGGAAGCTACAATAAGCTGTGGATTAAAACAGATATATCCATTTGATTTTGAGAAATATTGGTGAATATTTGTACTGATTGACATCTGTGCAGGATAATTAGACTCGCCCTGGCGGGCTCGTCAAATTATCCTGTACAGATATCAATCAGTACAAATATTTACCAATATTTCACAAAAACAATGGATATATCTATTACCTAAGTGGGATTGAAACGGGTGTCCATTTCACTGACTAGTTACGGCGATAAATGAACAAGTAAAACAAATCAAACAAGGGCCTGGTATAGACTGGATTCCAGCTCATTAAACATTTTTCATGTTGAACTAAGTCAAGCATTAAATGCGTGATGGTCATATAAACAAACTAGTTGGCACAGTCGATGGTATACCATCGCAAATACCCGCTTTTTTCTGTGAATAACACTAAAGATATGGCAATGTCATACTTTTTGACCTTTGACCCTGGGGCCATGTTGGGTCAAGGTCACATGAAAAGAATTCCACTACGTTCTACATTCTAAGGGCTATCCAATAATCCAGTTTCGGAAGTGCAATCCCAACAGTTTAGAAGATATGATAAAGTCCTACTTTTTGACCTTTGACATTGGAGCCATGTTGGGGTCAAGATCACACGAAAAGTATTCCAATATGTTCTACATTCCAAGGGCTATCCAATAATCAAGTTTCGGAAGTGCAATCCCAACAGTTTAGAAGATATGATAAAGTCCTATTTTTTTACCTTTGACAATGGAGCCACGTTGGGGTCAAGATCACACGAAAAGTATTCCAATGTGTTCTACATTTCAAGGGCTATCCAATAATCAAGTTTCGGAAGTGCAATCCCAACAGTTTAGAAGATATGATAATGTCCTACTTTCTGACCTTTGACCTTGGGGCCATGTTGGGGTCAGGGTCACAAAAAGTAGCCCACTGCCATCTCCATACCATGTACTATCCACATGCAAAGTTTCAAAAGTGTAACTTCAGTGGTTGCAGGGAATTCCATTTACAAGAAACGTGACGGACGGACGGACAGACAGACGGACAGACAGACGGACTGACGCCCACTCAACATTGGTAAGAAAACAATATACCCGATTTTTCTTCGAAAAAGCGGGTATAATGAGGCAATTTTCCTGCTCATATCAGCCACGAATGTTGTGTGTCTTTGAGAAAAGCAATTTATTCAAATTGTTAGTACTGGCTGACCTCCCAGCAGACACATGGCGTAATTGTGACGTCACATCGGTATCGGTGCAACGTCATGACGTTTATGCAACGTCACATCTACGTCGGTGCAACGTCGTGACGTTACACAGCAATGATCAGACGTTGCCCTAGCTCCTAGCTGCCGGGCTGCCTAGAATATCCGTTAGCGCATTTGGCAGTAAAGAAAGAAAGAAAGAAAATGGGAGTTAGGTGTGCGCGCCATTGCTTCACTGTATATTTTCGAAATACTTACATGGGCTCAGTGAATTCGAAGACAATAAAAAATATAATTTTGACTCTGATGAAGTACGGGGACATGTTCCACCCCTGCAAGACACTATCACGAAAAAACGTCTATATAAGTTTACCCACCCCCTCTCAATCCCACTTTTATATAGTTAAAAAAAACTGGGGTTTACAGGGGTATACATTATTATTCTAATTTCTGCTGTGGGTACCCGTTTTGAAATAGGAAACATATCAGAATTATTTTTCTGAACATTATCCTATATCGGTGGTAAAATTTCAATACATTTGGATAGGCGTGTTTTGGTAATGCATTTGCGGATCTCTGTTCGTATGAAATTTATTAAACGAGCCTTCGGTGAGTTTCATATGAAAGAGTGTAAGACTATTCTTGTTGAATGCAATCTACTTGTAAATTTTTTTCAGGGGCCTGCAGGTATTGGAGTCGCAACAGATACCCACATCTGAACTTGCTAATGAAGCACACGCCGAAGCTGGGTATAACTGCAACTGCAACTGCATCCAATGTGAACCCCTACACAGATGTAGCGCTAGCTTTGTTTGCTAGTAAGTGGGAACGCGACAAGCTTAAAGGGGATAATCGTGCATGTGCGTTTAGCGAAGACCCAGATCAGACTGCGCAGCAGCGCAGACTGATCAAAGTCTTCGCTGGACACTGTTCAGAGATCTTCTGAACCAATTCTTCTCCATGCAGACAGAAAATATCGTCTTCTAATTAGTTTAGTTTTAGTTTATACTAATTTATTTTAGTTCGATTGCGATGAAAGCTTCAAGCTTATTGAATCGCTCTCGAACACTCATTCCGGATGTTTTCACGCGCGCGCATGAGAGAGGCAGTGGCTTTTACACCACTGCTACCCATTTACACCTGGGTGGAGTGGGGCAGTGACATTACGTGTCTTGCCCAAGGACACACCTCGATACCGGTGGCCGGATTCGAACGCACAACCTCTCGATCATAAGTCGAACGCGCTAACCACTGCGCTATCGAGGCTGGTGGGTAATTAGATGGGTAAGAAGGCCCATTTTTGTATTCATCGAAGAACATACTCAAAGAACCGTTTTGCCTGACGCGCTTGAAAAATATTGTTAACTAGGAAAACCCACAACATTAAGAATGGTTTAAGAATCTTCTTGATCTTTTGTGAGCTAAATATATGCTGTATGTACTCATTAGAATCGCCTCATCGAAGCGATTCTAATGAGAACAGACACCATACACTGTCATGTATGCTGTCTGGACTCATTAGAATTGCCTCATCGAGACGATTCTAATGCGTACTCACAGCATGCAGTTTCTTGCACACCAAATAAGGAAATCCGTTGTTTTAGCTTGGGATAGAATCCTGTTCTAACCCTGGTGTTCTTAACCCAAATCGAATATTCTCTTGTGTTTGATAAATGCACTGGTTGAATACGACCTCATTAAGGTTGACGTCACAGCATGTTACGTGACGTCACTAAAAATCTCTGTAGTGTCATCACAATGTGGCGGACGTCGGCAACCGAAATGACTGCAGTATTAAAAATCCACGCCAGGAAATGGAAGGTATGTAAGAAAAAGAATCCTACGAGGGTGTGAGGGGTGGATAGAAAAAATCCGTCCCTCGAGATCACTGTCCGGCATAACGAGGCAAGCCTCGTGATGCCGGAAAGTGACCCCTGTGAGGGATTTTTTCATCCAACCTCACACTTATGTAAGATTCTTATATTCTCCATAACACCTTACTAAATCATCCGAAACATAGTCCTACTACTATCTGGAGTTAAAGGATATTTTTCCTAGTGACCTAAGACTGCGTTCGAATTATCCATTGTAAATTAGGCATCGGTGTTCGGGCTATTGAAGTAACACTGGATTTGAAACTGAATGTTCTATACAAGTGTAATCTTTTGGAAGAAAAGGACTGCACCACAGCATGAAAACCGTGGAGTCTCGTACTAGTTTACCGGGCCAGACTAGCTAATTTCGGCCAATGGAGCCTCATCTGTGCACCTCAATATTTTCAAAATTCCGCAATGGAATAAGTGAAACCAAAGGACTGAAAATATTACCCATAGTTTTGTGAAACACAGTTTGAAAGGCGTCTGAATTTGCTCTACAGGAACTGAATTTGCTCTACAGGAACAAATTCATTTCACTATCGATAAAAGGAGACAAAATATACTTTAAAAACGGTAGTCTATGTCTACAGGAACAAACATTTTCTTTTCTTTACGAGTTGACCCCTATTGATAAAGGAGACAATAATTGTTTTAAACTTTTGACCACTCTAAAAAGTATTTATGCCCCCTTAAATGTGAGTATTTTTCAAGGGGCTTTTCTAAAAGCAAAGCATATGCTCTTGCTCAGAAAATTCTTTTTGTTTAACAGTAGACCTTTATTGACAATTTAGACAAAATATGTTTTTGATATATTGATCTGCCCTGATAGTATATCCATATACATTAAAATGTGAATTATGTTTCAGGCAAATATCCGAGAAATCCAATTTTTATGGTTTATAAAAATGCAAAACAAGCTACCTCATTCAAGATTTCAAGAAAAGTAGACCATTTTAAAGATACAGCGTTCTATGTCGTGGTGAGTATAATTATGTCAAATACATACATCTGTGTACCTTGACTGTTTACCGCCTTTTGCATTGCTCGGGCGCTTAAAACTTGGTCCATCAGTCGTGTTGAAAATGTTCAAAGATAAAAAGACGCTAAATTGCGAAATGGCTTATTTTCGCTTTTGATTTTGGGAAATTATGAAAATTATGAATTAATTGTCGAGAGAACTTATAGTCCGGTGGTCCGAGGTAGACAAAGTTTGTTGAGAAGCTAATGCCATCGTATAAGGGCCTATATAGTGTAGTTTTTGTCGCTCGATTGTTAACCCTGCAATCTGGGTCCGATGCAGTTAATGAAAACAATCTATGAATCGGTCAGCTCATGCATACATGATATCCCGCCCCCAACCATCGGGGCTTGAAGCAATAGATGGGCTGCATGATGCTTCCACACAGAGCTGAAACCGTCCACACACTAGTACTGGTAAACCGCTTAGAGGATCTGAGCCTGTCCAGGAACCGCGGTGCGAGGCGGACCGTCCATGCATATAAACCCTATTGGTTTCATTGGGCGACAGGGCTTGAGATGTCATTTCATCTCAATGTCGGGTAAAAGTCCCAGGAAATTGGAAGCAACTTCTCCAAAATGACCTATACTCTGTTGACAGGGACGTTAAACCTCAAATCAAACAAACAAACATGCTATCATCCGTCCAACCACACACCGGCCTACCCGCCAACCCATCCGTTCATCAGCCAAATGGAAACAGAAAAGAAAACAGTCAACATCACGATAACAAGTCCGAGAAACGTATGCGCCGTCGTTAAGGTTGACGTCATGCACGTTACGTGACGTCACTAAACATTCCTGTAGTGTCATCACAATATGGCGGACGTTGGTAACCGAAGTGACTGCAGCATTAAAACACCTGGCTAAAAATGGAAGGTATGCAAGAAAAAGAATCCTATATGGGTGTGAGGGGTGGATAGAAAAATCCGTCCCTCGGGATCACTGTCACTCGGCAAGCCTCGTGATGCCGGACAGTGACCCTCGGAACGGATTTTTCCATCCAGCCCTCACACCCATATAAGGTTCTTATAATCTGCCTTATTTTTGCTAAAAAAAAAACACACATAGACTGTGGAGTGTGGATACTCGCTATAACCGCCTCATTGAGGCGGTTCTACCGAGCACCCACAATTTATGTTGAAAGCTGAAATAAGAAAGATGTTATCATTTTTACACAAAATTTGTCATTTCTGGCACCATGTTGGACTCCATTATTTCACACGGACATGTTTTCCTGATGTATAGTAACCTTGACAATGTTTATGTTTGTTCGATATGCTGCGCTCCCCCCCAATGTGATGTTTCAATATGGATTCAGAAGCAAAGTGGATGACAGTGATCCTGGGCCCAGTTGTTCAAAGCATCGTTAGCTTAACGACCTCGTTAGTGGCCATAGTGTTAACTTTTCTAGCAAGTACATTATTTTAAATTTTGGTATTTTTACCGAAACAATGTGAGCAGCTTTTGCGTCTGCAAAAGCTGCTCACATTTTTCAGCAAAGATTTCAGCATATTTGCCATATTTAATGATCAAAGTTTTAACGATACGTTAACTAACGACGTCGTTAGTTTTGAACAACTGGCCCCTGATCAATAAGTTTTTGTGCCGTTAGTCTAGCCAACACGTTAACAAGTGCGTGTATTGAAAACCCATGTAAACCCAACTTTATATAGAAAAAATATAGGTGAGTTGTACGCTTGTGCGCCATAATCTACATCACAAAAAAAAACACGCCTATATTATTTTAATCCCCTTGAACCCCATTTTTATAAAGTATAATTGGGGTTTACAGGGGTAAACTTTATTTTTCTTACATGTTTTTCTGCTCTAAAATATAGATTGTGGGTACTCGTTAGAACCGCCTCATCGAGGCGGTTCTAACGAGTACCCACAATCTATATTTTGAGTAGAAATAAGAAATATCACAATTTTTCATCTGAAAATTGTTGTTTTTTTTTCGACGGTAAAATTTACAATGTATCTGTATAGGCGTGTTTTCGTAATTGATTTACTTAAGATGAGGGCCTTGTATAAATTGATAAGGGTATGTTTATCAGCACCGAAAGTTGTGCCAGTAACCAAACGAAGAATGTTTAGGTCTTTCTTGCATTTTAGGATGAGCTGTTTTATGTGCTCGTCCCATCTGAGTGCTTTATCAAGGATCATCCCTAGAAAGTTTACCTTGTCTACAAATTCAAGTTTTTGCCAAATAGTTTGAGATCGAATATCGAAGTGTCTTTATTCCTTTTGCGTCTAAAGAGTATTGCTTTAGTTTTAGTGTTGGACACCTTAAACCCCCACGCCTCGGCCCAAAATTCAATTTTTGAGTGCTTTTTGAAGGGCATCTACGCCGCAACTGGGTCAATAATGTTTTCTCCATATTGCGCTATCATCTGCAAATTTGTGACAGCTGCAGTCTTTCTTCAGGCTCGAAATTTTCTGATGTAACCATGATTATGTTGAAAAGAATGGGGCTGATGACACTGCCCTGGGGACAGCCGTTCTCTAATTCGTGTTGATTTGATGTTTCTTGTCCCACCCTTACTTGAATTACTTGAATAAAGAGCCCACACCTCACCATCATTTGATAAAGATAAAACCATTGCTTCACCTTTTTGAGTATCAACCATTTTTATGTCTGTTACTCCATATATTGTTTTAATTTCCAAACTACTCCATTTACTATACAATGGTGTTTGTTCTTCAAGCAATCTTTCAAAATCTGCTGTTGTAAGAATTTCCAACTGGATTTCATACTCAATATTTGCCATCGTTTTATTTTTATTTTTATATTGACTAAATTCTATTTGTTTGATACAATTTTTTATTAGAACTTTATGATAAAACTAACTGTGCGGTGAAATGACCCCCTCCCCCACAATGAGGCGGTTCTAACGAGCACCTACAACCTATTTTTGCAGTATACATAAGAAAAATATTACGAATTTTCATCAGAAAAGTAGCCATTTTGGAGATATGAAAAATGCCCTGTGTCGCACGGGTGTTTCATCGTAATGGCACTTGTGCCACAGGCGACAGGTTGAAAGGCTATCCATATGATGCACGGGCTCATCTTAGTCTTTTGCAGGACGCGCGTGCCGAAATAAACATTTTTCTTGACTCATGCATGTATGATTTATTTACAGCTTTACTATTACTGCAATGGTAGAAATAATTCGACAACTGCGTCCTATATGTCTCCAGAAGTCCACATTGAATACGGTAGGTTTACCTGTAGCAAACCAGCAATTGGCACAGTGCAGGGACAGAACCTGGTCTGATAATGTGTAGGCTGAAGGGCACAGACTCGTAGATGTTTTCCATAGACTTCCATTATAATATTTCCTGAAATTCTGCCACTGACAACTCTTGTTGACCCAAAGGTTTAAATCCAGAATTATAGTTTGGACCTAGAGTAAAGAAAAAACACCCACATGTAGTTTCCGAGTTTTCAACCTGGTTACCCCTAATCCCGCAGAAAAGAAGCAATGGAAATTAAAAAAAGAATAATGCCCTGTTTTGTGAGGCACAACTTTCAAACCACTCCACCAGACAAGTAGAATTTTTCTTGAAATTTGCAGAAGGTACCTATTTGTCAAATCAACCTCTTATAATTTCACCAAATATTTTATCGTCCAATCACAGGACAGTTTACTTTCAAAATATACACTTGATCTCTTTGGCCAATAGCTGACCTGCTTATATTTACCAGTCTGTGACCTGTATGGGAATGGTTACACATCGGGGGCGTTGTTAGTTATACGCAGATACGCACTTGCGTACACATTACAAACGTAAAAATAGACGTAGAAGAAAAAGAAGAAAGAAGAATAAAAAGAAGAAAAAAAAAGAAGAAGAAGAAGAATAAGAAGAAGAAAAAAAACTGTATATGTGTCTAGGATATACAGAACACTATTTATTAGATAGCAGAGTTTCCTCCTTTGCCAAGGGGACCACACTTACAGGAAAGAATTTGCTCCCTCAAGGGAATAAAGTTTATCCCCATAAACCCCAGTTTTACTATATAAAAAATGGGGTATGTTGGCGTGCTATTGCGATGGTTGTCAGCTTGGTACTTTCTACGAATCGTGTAGTAATATCTGTGCTCTGCAGGATAGTGATGTGTCATACTAGACAGGTCAAAATTCGAAGAATATGACATGCGCAGACAAAGGTTTTGTAGGGGTTCCTGTCCCAAGTCCTGAAAGTTGTCTCCCTCGTATAAATGGCGGGGGAAATATACCAGTGTGTGTATGAATTCGGGTTTAACGTCGCTTTCAACAATTTTTCAGTCATATCACGACGGTGTCTGGTTGTGACAGGGAGCTCAATACTCACTTTTATAGTGCTGCCTCACTGAAGTATCAAGTCCCAGAATCATTACATGATATCACACCCAGTCACATTATCCTGAAACTGGGTCGACCAGTCCTAGCTCTATCCCGTAAATCTGAGTGCCAAGCGAGGAGCAGCTAGTACCATTCTTAACGACTTTGGTATGTCGCGGCCCGGGATCGAACCCGTGACCTCCCGTTCCCCGGAGCGCACACTCTACGAACTGAGCTATCGGGGCCGGTCAAAAATAAACCAGTATCTACCTATTATAAATACCAATGAAATTCCACTATTAAGTCCACCTAAAGTTAAGACAAATTATGCTTTTAAAAGCCCAGTTACATTTTATTTGTGTTTTTCATATCTAGAATGCTCTCTTGGTGGACAACCTTTGGGACTGTTCGAAAGTGGTCTTAAAGACCACTTTCGAACAGCCCAAAAGGTCGTCTTAATGTAGGAATTTCACTGTTATTGTGATATTTTCTTTGTTTGTTTACAGAAACCGCCACTTCAGTGCTCCCTTTGATTCAAAATGCTGGTGATTCGGATATGATCAAGTTGAAAGAGAACCGAGTGGCTGTCCTCGGTGTTTTGGCTGCTGTTGCCTGTATAACAATAGGTGCCATGATAGCATCAATACTTTTCTGTAAAAATAAACGCGGTAAGATTTGCATTTATTATTTCTACTGCGATAAGGGCTAGCTAATCGGAGCTGAAAAGATAATCGGTTATAATTCCTGTCATTGCGATCGATAAACTATTACAAATCACTGGCTGCCCCCGCCCACAGGGGCTTGCAGAAATATATGGGCTGCATATGCTTCCACGCAGAGCTGAATCCGGCCCGCACACTAGTACTGGTAAACCGCTTAGAGGATCTAAGCCTGTCATGGAACCGCAATGCGAGGCGGGCCGTCCATGCTATAAACCCTATTGGTTTCATTGGGCGACAGGGCTTGAGGTGTAATTTCATCTCAATGTCGGGTAAAAGTCCCACCAAATTGGATGCAACGTCTCCAAAATGACCTTTACAGTGTTGACGGGGACGTTAAACCTCAAACCAAACAAATAAACATTTTACAAATTACACAAGGTTTGGTCATAATTTTACCTTTCTGGCTTTCTGTCTGAGCATGACTTATAACATAGTGGCTGTTCGCACACTCTGATCTGGGTCTACAATTGTGAAGTGCAGATATTGTGCAGTCTGATCAGGGTCCACACTTGTCAAGGGGGGACATGACCAGCGGGGTCTACACTGCATTATGATCATGCTATGGTCTTAATATGTTTATAGGGCAGTAATTTTATATGAACAGAAAACCGTTATAAGCTTCTTTAATAATGACAGAGAATATTGGTAAAATTTTAACAGTTGAAACTTGTCTATAATATGCAGTATAAAATGCATGTATAAGTGGGATGTTGTATTGGCACAAAAGCAAGTCAGTATAAACTATGTAAATAATAAGTACAAACCTCATGTGATCGCTACATGTAGGAATTTGTTATAAAACATGGTTTGAAATGTATAACTGATTTTGACAGATAAGTGCCACAATATTATTAAATATTTTTCATTTAATTTATAGTTAAATGGGTATGATGGACAAGAAACCATAGCATGATGCAGTTTTGGTATGAAAATAGTAAACACAGGTGTCTTTTCAGACAGACCAGGTGTAGCCCTAGACTAACTGTCTGGAAAGAGCCTGTGAATGGAATTCTGCTGGAATGTTCTGAAACATATATAAACCCCCTATCTCAGTCTCTCAGTGTATTATGTTTTTGAATTTTGGATCATTACGACTCTTGCTTTTGTTCTGTGCAGTCTTGCTGCTGTACAGTTCTCATGCAGTAGAAACTTAGTTTTCTGCATGAAGTAACTTGCTCAATAAAATAGTAACTTGTGATAGTCGTTTGTCTGTCTGTCTGTGGAACACAACGCATAAAACTATACGATCACAGCTCTAACAGGCTACGTTACAGACTCCTACCATATGCTGTACGTTGTCATATGTATTTGAACAGACAGACCTGAGCAAACAGTGTAGACCCAGATGAGACGCCACAGAATCGGGCGTCTTATCTGGGTCTGCACAGTTTGTCACTCATACAGCTATTTTAAGCTCAACTTTGGGTAGTAAATTGTACTTATCAAATAATCGATTGCAAACAAATCAGAAATGATAATCATTTTTGTGGAATTTATCGATTGAAGAATCTTTTATCCGATTAATCGTGACAGACTTAGTTCTAACTGTGATATGTGTAGGCTGCAGCAAGCTAAAATTGTCCTCTCACATGCGCACCCAGCCTGCGTACACAGAGGATCTTACATGAGTGCTCATGTATTATTTATTTAATTAAACGAGTTGAGGAAAAGCTAAAATGCGAGGATTTGTCGAGCATTTTATCCTTTTTTCACAACGAGTTTAATAAATTGCTGGCATAGAGGATCTTACATGAGTGTTCGTGTATTATTTAGTTAATTGAACGAGTTGAGGAAAATGGTTAACTGCGAGGCTTTGCCGAGCATTTTATTCCTTTTCCTCAACGAGTGTAATAAATTCAATAATACTTGGGCACGAATGCAAGAATCTTTTTATCATATGACATTAAAAACGCATTTAAATAACGATTTTTGTACAAAAAATGTCAATATTTCGCCATACGTCCTACGTGTAACGTTACGGGGTGTAACTACCTAATTTGCCTATTTAATCCACTGGTGGATTATCGAATTCATTACATGGCGTTATTACATTCTCAGACGCGACGTCATATGATAAAGTTTGTTATTGTACAGTCTTTTCAATCTGTATAAAGGACCTGCAGAGTATTTGTGGTTAGGTACATGCATGTGTCTGGAAAAGAAGCTGCATTAGACTGATTCTGTACAAGGGACATTCATATTGCTCATAGCGCAGACTGATCGGACTGGGTAGATAAAGAAAAAAAGAAATTCTTTAGGCGCGCCCAGAGTGTTGTTTTTCTTTTATTGTAGGCTCCCATTGCATCACGTGAACAAGTCCGTGAAATGAACACCCCCTTACACCCCACTTTGTATAGAGAAAACGGGGGTTTACGGGGGTAAACATTACTTTTCTTATTTTTACTCCAAGACATAGGTTGTGGGTACTCGTTAGAACCGCCTCAACGAGGCGGTTCTAACGAGCACCCACAACCTATGTTTGCGGTATGAATAAGAAAGATATTATGGATTTTCATCCGAAAAGAAGCCATTTTGGAGATGTGAAAAAATGCACTATGTCTTACGAGTGTGTTATCGTAATGGAAAAGGGAGGCAATCATATTTTTGAAAGCGTTGCGTCCCCTGAAGCTGAATCCATTTCTTTTATAGAGGATCTCAGATCATTTATACATTGACACGAATGCAAGATTCTTTTATATCATATGGCATTTCAACTCTTTCTGTTCATGATTATTTGAGCCCCGCCAAGCGAATTTGTGTCTTCGAGCATTCCGTCATGACAAATTTTAACTGCGCATGCCTAGCCACTCAGAGGGGCAAGGGGTATGGCTTTCTGTCTGGAGGTTCCTCTTGATTCACTGCTTGTATGAGCGAGCAGCGAAGGTTCTGGCGAGACTGCGCGGATGCGCAGGCTCGCCTGAACCTTCGCTGCTCGCATAGGCTATAAGTACCAAAATCGCTTGACGGGGCCCATTTTATAAAATGTCAATAATCCACCATTTATAAACGCGACGTCGTTAAGGACGTCGTACATGTAACGTTATGGGGGCGTATCTAACTTTTTTGCGCATTTAATCAACTAGTGGATTTTTTTTTGGGTTTGGTTTTACGGCCCTTTCAAGATTATTTCACTCATATCGAGCCGATCGTTAATCAAAGGTGGGCGAAAACCGGAGTACCCGGAGAAAAACCACCTGACCTTCCGTTGCAGAACTTGGCGTCTCACATGTGGCCCGAGCAAGGCTCGAACCTACGGCGGTGAGAGACCTAATGACTAAGAGTCAGCGCTCTTATCCACTAGGCCACGGAGGCCCGTATCAACTAGTGGATTACTGAATTGAGTACATGGCGTTATAAATTCTCAGACGCGACACAATATGATAACATATGACCGAGTGCACAGCCAGATTTTTTAAAAAAAGATTTACTGTACTAAATTCTAAATTTAGCGATCCACCTAACTGAGTTAATGGCCAAATGTGACAGACTCAGTATAAGAAGACTGACTGAGTGAGTGAGTCAGTTTCAGTTTTACGTCCCACCAACAGCTAAGGTCATACGGAGACGGGACCTCGGTTTAAAGACTCATCCGAAAGTCTGGAAAGGCCCGGGATCGATCCTGCGATCCCTGGTTTACGAGGCGAGTAGCGTAACCACTGCACCACGGAGGCTTCTAGAAGACTGACTAATAGGTATTTATGTACTTTAAAGTATATTGTTATGTTAAAGTTTATTTTTTATTTCTTGAAAGGTTGTACTTGTCCCAATCAAAACAGGAACCAAGAAACGGTGTTGGAACCAGCTAATAATGACATAACAGATACCGAAGAAACTATACTTCACCCTCGTAATACTTGTACAATCAAGGAATATCGAAACTCGGTGCAATTTGACTTCCAGCTAGTAGACAATAATGACAAGGACTCAGATGTCGAACACTAACGACGCCGTTAGTTTACAAGCCGTCAAACCATTCGGTCATTATTTATCATCGGATAGTGTTGCTGTGTACTTGCCCAACACGAAAACACGCCTATATAATTTTGACCACCTTGAACCCGACTTTTATATATAATAAAACTGGGGTTTACAGGGGTAAACCTTATTTTTCTTATTTCTGCTCCAAAATATAGATTGTGGGTACTCGTTAGAACCGCCTTGATGAGGCGGTTCTGACTAGTTCCCACAATCTATATTATGAGCAGATTGTGATATTTTCTTATTTCTGCTCAAAATATAGAATGTGGGTACTCGTTAGAACCGCCTCGATGAGGCGGTTCTAACTAGTTCCCACAATCTACATTATGAGCAGAAATAAGAAAATATCACAATCTTTCGTCTTAAAATATTATTTTTTTGTCGGTTAAGTTTACAGTGTATTTGTAAATGTATAGGCTTGTTTTCGTAATGGGGCCATTTAAATATTTTTTTATAATCGACTTCCTTCATCAAAAGATGCATCGACAATTGGGCAAAAAACAAAATGTCTGATTCATTAATTGACAGAGCTTGTCTAAACGATAAATAATTACGGCGTGGGTGTTGTGCGGCGGACTGCATGCATGGTCGTCAACCCTGTCACTGTTGATGGCTTTGCTTCCCTCTTTGACTGCGCGCCGATAGGTCAGGCCTCAGGTTCTGTGGCGGTTCCAGCGTAAAGGCTTACTGAGAATGAGAGAAAATCTAATTAAATGTAATGTTGGTTGGTGCCTGATGCTCTGTCTCTGATCGGGCCCATCGGAGTCTAACTGTTGGTTTTCCTTTGCTCCAGTATTACAGCGGTTTCTTGTTGTCGAGTCACCACCGTTGTTTCATCTCTGTGGTTGTTTGATTTTATATGTTCAAGGAGATGTTGCACCGATGAGTTAGGAGGCCTTCATGCGGACTGAACAAATATTTTATGTCTTAATTGCGACGCAAGTAAGGGCGAGGATTGTGGCCACTTAAAATCGATTTAAGCACCCCGGTGGTATTCGTTTCACTAACCGCTCCAAGACGGTTCTTCTGTCGCGGTTTATTTTTGTTATTGTTTGTCTTTGAGTGTTTGTATCGCTTATGTTATTTTATGTTTTTTGTAATAGCCATTTGGCCATTTTTTGGAAAAGTGACTGCCCTTTTGCCTTTCCGCTATTAATGTGTTCATTAGGGTCTGTTGTATTATGTTTGTGTTTCTTTTCCTTTGGTTTCCCTTTGGCAGCCATCTTGTTCATACAAGTGGAACAGTTTGAGTATTTGTGGTACATCACGATAACAAGTCCGTGAAACGAAGACCCCTCCAAACCACACATCTCCAGACTTTCGGATGAGTCTATAAACCGTGGTCCCGTCTCCGTATGATCTTAGCTGTTGGTGGGACGTAAAACATAAACACTCACTCCTAATCACACTTTATATAGCGAAACGTGGAGATTAGGGGTGTACACATTTTGAGTCATATTTTTGCTGAAACACATAGATTGTAGGTCTACGTAGAAAGCAGAAATAAGAAAGTTGTTATCATGCTCACCTAATATTTGTCGTTTCTTACACCATGTTGGACTCCATTATTTCACATGAACATGTTTTCCTATTGAATACTTCACTGAGGAACATTACTGTGCACTTTTTTAAAAAATCCATCTGATGGCATTTCTATTTTTGGTTTTGGTGGCCATTGTGTTTATCCGAGCGGAAAGGTTTGAACAGCTTTTGTAGAGGGTGACCCAAGTAACATTCCTCTGAAATAATTTTTAAATTTTGTTACGGAGGAGAAGTCGATTAAAAGGTGTTTCTATTTTTAGCTCTGGCCGCTGAAATTCTGTTATAAGTAGAAGTAAAACAAAGATCAGGAATCGATACAATTAACTTACTCCATCCATCAAAGACACCAAATGGAAAGAAACACAAACATGAAGGACCAGACCATAATGGAAACCAAAACAAAGGAAGGCCATAAGGACAGTTACTTTCCCACAAAATGGCAATATAGCCATCCAAAATAAAAATACACAAGTGATATACACAGTAAGTAACAAACAACAACATAAATAAACCGCAACAGAAGAACCGCCTTGGAACGGTCAGTGGAAAGATTTCCACTGGGGGGCTTAAATCGATTTAACGGTTGCCACAATTCTCGCCCTAACGTCCGTGCATTGTGGTACATCACGATGACATTACGATAACAAGTCCGTTAATATCACGATAACAAGCCTGGTGCTCTTACCTAGGGTCAGGGTGAAAATCGAATATTCTCACCTGGTTGACGTCAATGCACGTTTTGTGACGTCACAAAATATCACGGTAGTGCCATCACAATATTGCGGACGTCCGCAATCGAAGTGACTGCAGTATAAAAATCCACGCTCAGAAATGAAAGCTGCGCAAGAAAAAGAATCCTGCATGGGTGTGCGGGGTGGATAGAAAAATTCGTCCCTCGGGATCTCTGTCCTGAGGCATCACGATGCTTACAGTGACCCTCGGGACGGATTTTTCCATTCACCCTCACGCCCATGTAAGATTTTAAGATTCCAACCAATGAGATGACCGGGTCGATCAGAGCCTAGGCTGATCAGAATTGTTGCAAGGTTCCGAATGGTCCGGCCACCCAGAGGTTTTAAAATGCCGTTATCTAATCCATATAGGATCCCACAACATTTCTCTTTAATTTAATATTAATCGTCATTCCCTCAAAGCCATGCACGGTGGTCTTTTTTTGCTCAGTGACAGTTTCTTGGAGATTTTTCCAACAAACATGCAAAACCAGTTTTACGGTAAGTTTCGATCATCCCATTAAACATCAATGAAGAAAACTTGGAATTTGCATTAGTAGAATTTATGACACCAGCACAACTGCTGAACATTTCTAAAGAAAATAACTTTTTCTATTTGGTATTTCAAGATCATGGTACTAAAGAAGACATGGATATGAAAATGTCACAGACTTGTGTAGAATATGGTTGCTCGCGATAAATTTAAACTGACCATCCCACGTGGCAATTGCGTTTCTTCCATTCATTTGGCAGAGGAAATGCAGTATTCCTCCAGTGCAATTGATACGGGATTTTTCAACCGTGTATATGTTGACATTGATGTTATTTTTGATGACAACTCTAAACACATGAGAATTATTTGTCAAGTTGAAATAAAAAACAGGTTTCAATTTCCAAAAAGGTTTTTGCAGTTATTAGGAATTAATCCCTCTCTGTTCGGAAAATAGAAGTGAAGCCAATGGTCAGGAACCGATGCAATGAACCCGCAGCTCCAATCTGATACACCAAATGGAAAGAAATACAAACATGAAACAAGTTGAACCTAACGAAAACATCAATAGAGGAAAGCCAAAAGGACAGTTACTTTCCCACAAAATGGTCAATTGGCTATCCAAAAGAAACCAACAAGAGGAACATGATGATCCTATATCGCTCACCTGAGCTAAGAGATTTATATGCGGGTGCCCAGGCAGGGCGATTTTTGGCCTCAGGTCCATAAATTGAACAGTTTTGGTAGAGGTCAACTAAATGAAGCTTAATAACAAATATCAAAGTCCTGGGCCTTCTGGTTTCAGACTAGAAGATTTCTAAAAGTTTAACTATATAAGTCTATGTAAGACCAGTGGCCCTGTGGTGGGGTGACTTTTGCCCCCCCCCCCCCCCCGGGATATGATTTGAACAATCGTGGAAGAGGTCCACCAGATGAAACTTCAAACCAAATATCTAAGACCTGGGCCTATTGGATTCAGACATGAAGATTTTCAAATGTTTTCTCTATGAAAGTCTATGTAAAGCCAGTGGGTCCCAGGCTTAGCAATTTTTGGCCTAAGGGCTATAATTTGAACAATAATGGTAGAGGTCCACTAGATCAAGCTTCATACCAAATATCAAAGACCTGGGCCTTCTGGTTTCAGACAAGAAGTTTTTTAAAGGTTTCCCAATAATGCCTTAGTAAAACCAGGGGGCCCTGGTGTGGGGGCATTTTTGGCCCCAGGGCTATAATTTGAACACTCTTGGTAGAGGTTTACTAGATGAAGCTTCATACCAAATATCAAAGACGTGGGCCGTCTGGTTTCAGACAAGAAGATTTTTAAAGGTTTTCCTTACATAAGCCTATGTAAAACCAGTAGGCCCTGGTGCGGGGGCATTTTTGGCTTCAGGGCTATAGTTTGAACAATCTTCGTAGAGGTCCACTAGATGAAGCTTCATAGAAAAATATCAAAGACCTGGGCCTTAATGATTCACCTTCTTGTTTCAAACAAGAAGTTTTTTAAAGGTTTTTCCTATATATGCCTTTGCAAAACCAGGGGACCCTGGTGCAGGGGCATTTTTTGCCCCAGGGCTATAATTTGAACAATCTTTGTAGAGGTCCACTAGATGAAGCTTCATACCAAATATCAAAGACCTGGGCCTTCTGGTTTCAGACAAGAAGATTTTTAAACGTTTTCCCTATAATAGACAATGTAAAACCAGTGGGCTCCAGCGCGGCAGCATAATTGGCCCAAGGGCTATAATTTGAACAATCTTGGTATAGGTCCATTAAACGAAGCTTCATACCAAATATTAAAGACCAGGGCCTTCTGCTTTCAGAGAAAAAAAATTACAGGTTTTCCCTATATAATGCTATGTTAAACCAGTTGGCCCCAGGGCTATAACTTGAACAATACAATCTAGGTCGAGGTCCACTAGACGAAGCTTTATACCAAATATCAAAGACCTGGGCCTATTGGTTTGAGACAAGAAGCTTTTTAAAGGTTTTCACTATGTAAGCCTATGTGAAACCAGTGGGCCCCGGCATGGGGGCGTTTTTGGCCCAAGGGCTATAATTTGAACAATCTTGGTAGAGGTCCACTAGATGAAGCGCCATACCAAATATCAAAGACTGGTTTCAGACAAGAAGATTTTTAAAGGTTTTCCCTATAATAGCTGTAAAACCGGTGGGCCCCGGCGCGGGAGCATTATTGGTGTCAGGGCTATGAATTGAACCATCTTGGTATAGGTCCATTAGATGAAGCTTCATACCAAATATCAAAGACCTGGGCCTTCTGTTTTCAGAGAAGAAGATTTTTTAAAGGTTTTCCATATATAAGGCTATGTAAAACCAGTTGGCCCCGGGGCGGGGTCGTTTTTGGCCCCAGGCTTATAATTTGAACAATCTGGGTAGAGGTCCACTAGACGAAGCCTCATACCAAATATCAAAGACCTGGTCCTTCTGGTTTCCGACAAGAAGATTTTTAAAGGTTTCCCCTATGTAAAACCACTGGGCCCCGGCGCGGGAGCGTTTTTGGCCCCAGGGCCATAATTTGAACAAGTTGGTAGAGGTTCACTAGATGAGGCTTCATATCAAATATCAAAGACCTGGGCCTTCTGGTTTCAGACAAGAAGATTTTTATATGTTTTCCCTATATAAGCCTATATAAAACCCGCGGCAGGGCCGTTTTTGGCCCAAGGGCTAAAATTTGAACAATCTTGGCAGAGGTCCACTAGATGCAGCTTCATACCAAATATCAAATACCTGGGCTTTCTGGATTCAGATAAGAACAATAAAAAATTAGTTCCTTTAAGAGCAATGAAAACATTCGTAAGAAAGAAGATGGGTCATACTTCGTAGTTTCAGCTAATAAAGACTCATCAGTGACCCTGTAATGATCCGGCAAAGAAAGCGAGAGGAAACATACTTCAATTTTGCGAATTTCGAATAGGCAGTCGATTCGAAGACTGATATAAATCAAAATGGGGTCCAAATAATTAAAAACCTGTCTAGAATATGAGTCTAAACCAATAATTTATTTCTGATTTCTCAGAATATTCACGCTGATCTCAAAGGACCAAAAGTAAAATATAAACTGCACTATGGTTGATGTACGGGGAGAAGATTTTTAAAGGTTTTCCCTATATAAGCCTATGTAAAGCCATTGGGCCCCGACGCGGGGGTTTTTGGGCCCCAGGGCTACAATTTGAACAATCTTGGTAGAGGTCCACTGGATGAAGCTTCATACCAAATATCAAAGACCTGCGTCTTCTGGTTTCAGACAAGAAGATTTTTATATGTTTTCCCTATATAAGCCTATATAAAATCAGTGGGCCCCGGAGCGGGGCCGTTTTTGGCCCCAGGGCTATAATTTGAACAATCTTGGTAGAGGTCCACTAGATCAAGCTTCATACCAAATATCAAAGACCTGTGCCTTCTGGTTTAAGACAAGAAGATTTTTAAAGGTTTTTCACTACATAAGGCTATGTAAAACCTTTGGGCCCCGTCGAGGGGGCATTTTCGGCCCCAGGGCTATAATTTGAACAATCTTCGTAGAGGTCCACTCGATGAAGCTTCATACCAAATATCAAAGATCTGGGTCTTCTGGTTTCAGACAAGAAGATTTTAATATGTTTTCCCTATATAAAGCCTGTATAAAACCAGTGCGCCCCGGGGCGGGGCCGTTTCTGACCCCAAGGCTATAATTTGAACAATCTTGGCAGAGGTCCACTAGATGAAGCTTCATACCAAATATAAAATACCTGGGCCTTCTGGTTTCAGACAAGAAGATTTTTAAAGGTTTTTCCCTACATAAGCCCATGTAAAACCTTTGGGCCCCGGCGCGGGGGCATTTTTCGTCCCAGGGCTATAATTTGAACAATCTTGGTAGAGGTCCACTAGATCAAGCTTCATACCAAATACCAAAGACCTGGGCCTTCTGGTTTCAGACAAGAAGATTTTTAAAGGTTATTTCTTATTTCCCCTTTTTGTTGCCATGGCAACCAGAGTTCTGCATGGAATGGAATTCTTTGAACAACTTTGAAAGAGGACCACCCAAAGATCATTTCTGCCAAGTTTGGTCAAAATTTGTTCAGTAGTTTATGAGGAGATGTCCTTTAAAGCAATTGTGGACGGACGGACAGACAGACAGACGACCGACGACGGACGGTGAGTGATCAGAATAGCTCCCCCTGAGCTTTCGGCTCAGGTGAGCTAAAAATCAAGCGACTCACATATTCTCAAAGACAAACAATAACAAAAATAAACCGCGACAGAAGAACCGCCTTGGAACGGTCAGTGAAAGGTATTCCATTGTGGGGAGTGGGGTGGGGCTTAAATCGATTTTACGCGGCCGCAATCCTGGCCCTTACTTCCGTTGCGATTTAGACAACTTATTTGTTCAGCCCGCAACCACAGAGATGAAACAACGATGAGGACTCGGCAGCAAGAAACCACTGAAATGGTGGAGCAAAAGAAAACCAACAGCTAGGCTCCGATGGGCTCAACCAGAGACGGAGCATCAGACACCAACCAACATCACATAAAATAAATTCTTTTTAATTCTCAGTAAGCCTTTACGCTGGAACCGTCATAGAATCGGAGGTCTTATCCACCGAGGTGCAACTAAAGAGGGAAGCAAAGCTGTCAAACCTGACTGTGTTAACGACCATGCATGCAGTCTGTCGTGTAACATTTATGTTGCACCCCAATCTTTTTATATCGAATAATGGTTTTACGAATTTGGGTGCTGAAGTCATTGCACGTATATATTTTTCTGTATTTATATACTAAGTCACCATAAAATTCGAGTTCCGAAAGACCATGTTGTAGAAAAGATTTAAGTCCAACATTGAATTTTGAAAATAAATCGGAATGACTTCTATAAAATTTAAAAAAGGATATTTGGCCACGTAAAATCGATTTAAGCCGATAATCGAATAAGGAATAAGGAAAATGTTGATTAGTTCCTTATTCCTTATTCGCAGTTTTTATACTTGTTGAATTTCGAAACAGCACCCCATGCGAGTGCCAACGCTCGGCTGCAGCTCATTTGCATAATGAACAGCTAGTCCGAGTTTCAAGTGAAAATGTTCAATAATGACAGAGTTTTTGCACGACGACGATGCAGACGAAAATGTCCAAGTTTTTTTGCACGACGACGACGCCAGAGCTATGACAATACCTCGTCGCTATCTTCGAAAACAGCCGAGCTAAAAATGATTATGAATGCGACATACGCAAATGTTCTTTTACACCGCGTCGCAAAGATCTATGAAACTGAAAATCGAATAAGGAATAAGGAAAATTTGGATTTATTCCTTATTCATACTCGCTGGATTTCGAAACCTATACCATTATGCTAAGAAGTAAAATTGATGATGAGTGCGCCATACGCAAATGTTCTGTTACACCGCGTCGCAAAGTACTATGAAGGTCAAAATCGAATAAGGAAGTAAAAATAATGATGAATGCTACATACGCAAATGTTATTTTACACCGCGTCGCAAAGATCTATGAAGCTGAAAATCGAATAAGGAATAAAGTAAATCTTGATTTATTCCTTATTCCTTATTCGCAATTGATACTTGCTGGATTTCGAAACCTATACCATTATGCTTAGAAAGAAAAGTGATGATGAATGCGCCATACGCAAATGTTCTGTAACGTCGCAAAGTAGAATGATTTGGATTTGTTCCTTATTGATACTTGCAGGATTTCGAAACCTACACCATTATACTTACGTCGTCTCAAAATTCTCTGAAGCTGAAAATCGAATAAGAAATAAGGAAAAAATTGATTTATTCCTTATTCCTTATTCGCAATTGAAACTTGCTGAATTTCGAAACATATACCATTATACTTAGAAGTGAAAAATGATTAATGTACCATACGCTAATGTTCTGTTGCACCTCGTCGCAAAGTTCTTTGAAGCTGAAAATCGAATAAGGAATAAGAAAAATTTTGATTTGTTCCTTATTCCTTAATCGCAGTTGATACCTGCTGGAATTCGAAAGCTTTACCATAATGCTTAGAAGTAAAATGATGATGAATGCGACATACGCAAATGTTCTATTACACCGCGTTGCATAGTACCATTAAGTTCAAAATCGAAAAAGGAATAAGGAAAATTTGGATGTTTTCCTTATTCCTTATTCGCAATTGAAACTTACTCGATTTTGAAATCTATACCATTATGCTTAGTAGTAAAACAGATGATGAATGTACCATACGCAATTGTTCTGTTGCAGCTCGTCGCAAAATGCTATGAAGCTGAAAATAGAATAAGTAATAGGGAAAAGTTTGATTTGTTCCTTATTCCTTATTCGCTGTTTATACTTGCTGGATTTCGAAACTTAGAACATTATGCTTAGAAGTAAAATTGATGATGAATGCGACATACGCAAATGTTCTTTTACACCGCGTCAAAAAGATCTATAAAGCTGAAAATCGAATAAGGAATAAGGAAAACTTTGATTTATTCCTTGTTCCTTATTTGCAATTGATACTTGCTGGATTTCGAAACCTATTCCATTATGCTTTGAAGTACAATTGATGACGAATGTACCTTACGCGAATGGTGTGATTCTCCGGGTCGCAAAGTACTGAAGTTCAAAATCGAATAAGGAATAAGGAAAATTTGGATTTGTTCCTTATTCCTAATTCGCAGTTGATACTTGCTGGATTTCGAAACCTACACCATTATACTTAGAAGTGAAAATGATGATGAATGTACCATACGCAAATGTTTTGTTGCACTTCGTCGCAAAATTCTCTGAAGCTGATAATCGAAAAAGGAATAAAGAAAATTTTGATTTGTTCCTTATTCCTTAATCGCAGTTAATACTTGCTGAATTTCGAAACTTATACCATTATGCTTAGAAGTAACCATAGAACCGCGTGCAAATGCCAACGCTCGGCTGCAATCCCTTTTCATAATGAACAACTAAGCCGAGTTTCAAATATGTTTAGTAATGCCAGAGATATTACAAAATGTCCAAGTTTTTGCTCGACGTCGATGCAGACAAAAATGTCAAAGTTTTTGCACGACAACGACGCCAGAGCTATGACAATACACCATCCCTTTCTTTTGAAAACAGCCGAGCTAAAAATGAAGATGAATGCGACATACGCAAATGTTCATTTACACAGCGTCGCAAAGATCTATGAAGCTGAAAATCGAATAAGGAATAAAGAAAATTTTGATTTATTCCGTATTCCTTATTCGCAATTGATACTTGCTGGATTTCGTAACCTATACCATTATGCTTAGAAGTAAAATTGATGATGAATGCGCTATGCGCAAATGTTTTGTTACTCCGCGACGCAAAGCACTATGAATTTGAAAATCGAATAAGTAATAGGGAAAATTTGGATTTGTTCCTTATTCTTTATTCGCAGTTGATACTTACAGGATTTCGATACCTACAGCATTATACTTAGAAGTGAAAATGATGATGAATGTACCATACGCAAATGTTCTGTTGCACCTCGTCGCAAAGATCTCTGAAGTTGAAAATCGAATAAGGAATAAGGAAATTTTTGAGTTTTTCCTTATTCCTTATTCGCAGTTGATACTTGCTGGATTTCGAAACCAATACCATTATGCTTAGAAGTAAAAATTATGATGAATGCCACATACGCAAATGTTCTTTACACCGCGTCGCAAAGATCTATGGAGTTGAAAATAGAATAAGGAATAAGGTAAATTTTGATTTATTCCTCATTTCTTATTGGCACTCGATACTCGTTTAATTTCGATTCCTATTCCATTATGCTTAGAAGTAAAATTGATGACGAATGCGCCATACGCAAATGGTTCTGTTACACCGCATCGCAAAGTACTATGAAGTTCAAAATAGAATAAGGAATAAGGAAAATTTTGATTTTTTCCTTATTCCTTATTCGCAGGTGATACTCGCTGGATTTCGAAACCTATACCATTATACTTAGAAGTGCAAATGACGATGAATGTACCATACGCATATGTTCTGTTGCACGTCGTCGGAAAGTTATCTGAAGCTGAAAATCGAATAAGGAATAAGAGAAGTGTTGATTTGTTCCTTATTCTCAGTTAATACTTGCTGGATTTCGAAACCTATACCATTATGCTTAGTAGTAAAAATGATTTGTCATACGCAAATGTTCTGTTACACCGTGTCGCAAAATACTATGAAGTTCAAAATCGAAAAAAGGAATAAGGAAAATTTGGATTTTTTCCTTATTCCTTATTCGCAATTGAAAGTTACTCGATTTTGAAATCTATACCATTATGCTTAGTAGTAAAACAAATGATGAATGTACCATACGCAATTGTTCTGTTGCAGCTCGTCGCAAAATGCTATGGAGCTGAAAATAGAATAAGTAATAGGGAAAAGTTTGATTTGTTCCTTATTCCTTATTCGCTGTTTATACTTGCTGGATTTCGAAACTTATAACATTATGCTTAGAAGTAAAATTGATGATGAATGCGACATACGCAAATGTTCTTTTACACCGCGTCGCAAAGATCTATGAAGCTGAAAATTGAATAAGGAATAAGGAAAAATTTGTGTTATTCCTTATTCCTTATTAGCAATTGATACTTGCTGGATTTCGAAACCTATTCCGTTATGCTTTGAAGTAAAATTGATGACGAATGCACCTTACGCGAATGATGTGATTCTCCGCGTCGAAAAGTACTATGAAGTTCAAAATCGAATAAAGATATATACCATTATGCTTAGAAGTAAAAATCATGATGAATGCAACAAACGCAAATGTTCTTTTACACAGCGTCGCAAAGATCTATGAAGCTGAAAATCGAATTAGAAATAAGGAAAATTTTGATTTATTCCGTATTCCCTATTCGCGATTGATACTTGCTGGATTTCGAAACCTAAACCATTACGCTTAGAAGTAAAATTGATGATGAATGCGCCATACGCAAATGTCCTGATACACCGCATCGCAAAGTACTATGAAGTTCAAAATCGAATGCGGAATAAGGAAAATTTTATGTGTTCCTTATTCCTTATTCGCAGGTGATACTCGCTGGATTTCGAAACCTATACCATTATACTTAGAAGTGAAAATGACGATGAATGGTCCATACGCACATGTTCTGTTGCACGTCGTCGGAAAGTTATCTGAAGCTGAAAATTGAATAAGGAATAAAGAAAATTTTGAGTTTTTCCTTATTCCTTATTCGCAGTTGATACTTGCTGGATTTCGAAACCTATACCATTATGCTTAGAAGTAAAAATGATGATGAATGCCACATACGCAAATGTTCTTTACCCCGCGTTTCAAAGATCTATGGAGTTGAAAATCGAATAAGGAATAAGGTAAATTTTGATTTATTCCTCACTCCTTATTCGCAATCGATATTTGCTGGATTTCAAATCCTATACCATTATGCTTAGAAGTAAAATTGATGATGAATGCGCCATACGCAAATGTTCTGTTACACCGCATCGCAAAGTACTATAAAGTTCAAAATCGAATAAGGAATAAGGAATAAGGAAAATTTTGATTTGTTCCTTATTCCTTATTCGCAGGTGATACTTGCTGGATTATGAAACCTAAACCATTATACTTAGAAGTGCAAATGACGATGAATGTACCATACGCATATGTTCTGTTGCACGTCGTCGGAAAGTTATCTGACGCTGAAAATCGAATAAGGAATAAGAAAAGTTTTGATTTGTTCCTTATTCTCAGTTAATACTTGCTGGATTTCGAAACCTATACCATTATGCTTAGTAGTAAAAATGATTTGTCATACGCAAATGTTCTGTTGCACCGTGTCGCAAAATACCATGAAGTTCAAAATCGAAAAAGGAATTAGGAAAATTTGTTTTTTTTTTCCTTATTCCTTATTCGCAATTGAAAGTTACTCGATTTTGAAATCTATACCATTATGCTTAGTAGTAAAACAGATGATGAATGTACCATGCGCAATTGTTCTGTTGCAGCTCGTCGCAAAATGCTATGAAGCTGAAAATAGAATAAGTAATAGGGAAAAGTTTGATTTGTTCCTTATTCCTTATTCGCTGTTTATACTTGCTGGATTTCGAAACTTATAACATTATGCTTATAAGTATAATTGATGATGAATGCGACATACGCAAATGTTCTTTTACACCGCGTCGCAAAGATCTATGAAGCTGAAAATCGAATAAGGAATAAGGAAAAATTTGAGTTATTCCTTATTCCTTATTAGCAATTGATACTTGCTGGATTTCGAAACCTATTCCGTTATGCTTTGAAGTAAAATTGATGTCGAATGCACCTTACGCGAATGTTGTGATTCTCCGCGTCGAAAAGTACTATGAAGTTCAAAATCGAATAAAGATATATACCATTATGCTTAGAAGTAAAAATCATGATGAATGCAACAAACGCAAATGTTCTTTTACACAGCGTCGCAAAGATCTATGAAGCTGAAAATCGAATTAGAAATAAGGAAAATTTTGATTTATTCCGTATTCCCTATTCGCGGATACTTGCTGGATTTCGAAACCTAAACCATTATGCTTAGAAGTAAAATTGATGATGAATGCGCCATACGCAAATGTCCTGATACACCGCATCGCAAAGTATGTGTTCCTTATTCCTTATTCGCAGGTGATACTCGCTGGATTTCGAAACCCATACCATTATACTTAGAAGTGAAAATGACGATGAATGTACAATACGCACATGTTCTGTTGCACGTCGTCGGAAAGTTATCTGAAGCTGCAAATCGAATAAGGAATAAGAGAAGTTTTGATTTGTTCCTTATCCTTAATCTCAGTCAATACTTTCTGGATTTCGAAACCTATACCATTATGCTTAGTAGTAAAAGTGATTTACCATACGCAAATGTTCTGTTACACCGTGTCGCAAAATACTATGAAGTTCAAAAATCGAATAAGGAATAAGGAAAATTTGGATTTGTTCCTTATTCCTTATTCGCAATTGAAACTTACTGGATTTCGAAACCTATACCATTATGCTTAGAAGTAAAAACGATGATGAATCCACTATAGGCAAATGTTCTGTTACACCGCGTCGCAAAGTACTATGAAGTTCAAAATCGAATGAGGAATAAAGAAAATATGGATGTGTCCCTTATTCGCAACTGAAACTTGCTAGATTTCGAAACCTATACCATTATGCTTAGAAGTAAAACTGATGATGCATGCGCTATACGCAAATGTTCTGCTACACCGCGTCGCTAAGTACTATGAAGTTCAAAATCGAATAAGGAATAAGGAAACTTTTGATTTGTCCCTTATTCGCAATTGAAACTTGCTAGATTTCGAAACCTATACCATTATGCTTAGAAGTAAAAATGATGATGCATGCGCTATACTCAAATGTCCTGCTACACCGCGTCTGAAAGTGCTATGAATTTCAAAGTCGAATAAGGAACAAGGAATAAGGAATAAGGAACAAGGAATAAGGTACAAGGAATAGGGAATAAGGTACCAACTTAACACGCGTGCAATTTTGGTCGATTGTTTATCGTTTGACCCAGAATTACTATAGCAATGAATTAGGGGATATCTGTACTGAAAATTGTCATATGGCGAGGTAAATCGAAGGTATTACGGTCGGAAATTTCGTTTTACGGCGACGCGTTAGCGGAGCCGTAAAACGTAATTTTTGACCGTAAAACCGACGATTTACCTCCACAAATGACAATTTTTATTACAGTTTTCCCCATTCTAATGCACTTATTCGGTTGTTAAGATAAAAATTGTAAACTTTGCACAAGGCGGAAAGCACGGTCAGCTGCGTAAAACCAAATGCCAGCCAATGAAAAGCGACGTTACGTGATGACGTCGGGTTTCCGACAGTATATCGCAGAATATACTGTCGCAATTTTTTGACGTTATCCAATCAGACGTCGCGTTACATACGCAAGTGCATTAGAATTTCATTTTTATGGATTTAATCGATGTGTAAACTCCGGCGAATCACTAATAAGCTGCATAAGGCTTAGTTTGTGAGCGATTCGCCGGTGTAAAATCCAAAAAATAAAAATAAGATAATTCATTCCTTTTAATTCCACCAAAAGGCATTCTTTTCGAAACATAACGATAACACACCCGTGGGTGATAGTGCATTTTTCATATCTCCAAAAATGGCTACTTTTCTGATGAAAATCGATGATATTTTTCTTATTCATACAACAAACATAGGTTGTGGGTGCTCGTGGGTGCCTGGGGCGGTTCTAACGAGCAGCCATAACATATGTCTTAGAGCAGAAGTAAGAAAAATAATGTATACCCCTGTAAACCCCAGTTTTCTCTATATAAAGTGGGATTTAAGCGGGTGTTCATTTCCGTCTTGCTGTGCCACTATGGAGCAAGTCCGTGGGACCATGGAGACGTAAAACACCAGAACATTACTACTACTACTACTACGGGTGTTCATTTCTCGGACTTGTTCACCTGATGAGCATAAGAAAGTATAGTAGTCGCAGATAAGATTGACTAGGCGGAGCTATCGTTTATACCTGCCTTAGGAATATTCCACTAACAAAAAGGTAAACCAAGTCACCCGATTGTGTGAATTCAACTGTAACACAAGCATAGCTGTGGCGTAAATGACCATTTCGTCCGCTTGTAGAAATCGTGCGAAAGGCACTCTACCGAATCGTCTGGTGGACACAGCGAATTTGACATATATTGACAACATCTGAATAGCTCCGCCTAGTCAGTCTTATCTGCGATTACTATACTTACCAACGGCCACGGCGGAATGATTATTCTTGCACACCAGACAAGGAAATCCGTGATTTTACCCTGGGATAGAAATTTATGTTCTGACCCTGGTGTTCCGACCCAAAATCGAATATAATCGCGTGTTTGATAAATGCACTGGTTGATTACAACCTCGTGCGCGGCGTCGCCATGCGTGACGTCACTAAACATTCCTGTTGTGTCATCACAAAATGGCGGACGTCGGTAACAGAAGTGACAGCAGCATTCAAATTCGCAAGTGAAATGGAAGGTATGCAAGAAAAAGAATCCAATATGGGTGTGAGGGGTGGATAGAAAAATCCGTCCCTCGGGATCACTGTCCGGCATCACTCGGCAAGCCTCGTGATGCCGGACAGTGTCCCTTGGGACGGATTTTCCAATCCACCCCTCACACCCATATAAGATTCTTATATTCCATTAGAAGCTGCCATCTTTGAAAGAAACCCAAGCGAACAAAACGTCAGGTCTATAAACTATTTACATTTTCAATTGTTTTCCCTCTGTTGACGACGTTTATATACAATGAAGTAACGCACGGATTTTAAACGTGCTCTTTGACGTCACGCTAAATACTACCTTTCGCTATGGCCCCCGCCCATCGGGGCTTGAAGAAATAGATGGGCTGCATGATTCTTCCACACAGAGCTGAAACCTACGGCACACGAGTACTGGTAAACTGTGTAGCCAAGGCAAAGCAGTGCTAGTCGGTCCTACTAGCAAACATGTCCATGCTTATAAACCCTATTGCTTTCATTGTGTGACAGGGCTTGAGATGTCATTTCATCTCAATGTCGAGTAAAAGTCCCATGAAATTGGAAGCAACGTCTCCAAAATGACCTATACAGTGTTGACGGGGACGTTAAACCTCTAATCAAACAAAACAAACAAAATTGTAGATACAAATCAGACTCCACAGAATGTGGCATTTGATCACTACACTGTTTACTTATCTAATGGAATGTAATGGTTGAACTAAACAGTCAGACTTTTCCCCTTCCTACACTCGGAGACAATCGACCCACCAGCGTCGTCTCTGCCCCCGCCCATCGCGGCTTGAAAAAATAAATGGGCTGCACGATGCTTCCATGCAGAGCTGAATCCGACCGCACACGAGTACTGGTTACCCACTTAGAGGATCTAAGCCTGCCCAGGGTAAGCGGTGCGAGTCGGGCCGTCCATGCTTATAAACCCTATTGGTTTCATTGGACGACAGGGCTTGAGATGTCATTTTATCTCAATGTCGGGTAAAAGTTCCCACAAATTTGAAGCAGCGTCTCCAAAATGACTTTTACAGTGTTGACGGGGACGTTAAACATCAAATCAAACAAAAAAAAAAACGGTGCCGTCAATGCTTTGATTTTTATATTTCAAGGCTATGTCAGCGTGCCAATTTTCTTGTGGGGCATTAATAATAATAATAATAATAATAATAATAATAATAATAATAATAATAATAACAAAATGCTATTAATCAAGTAATTTCGTATTGGCCCAGGTACATGTCCGAGGTCTGACCGAGGACCTTTAACTGGGTCAATGCGAAATTACTTGATTAATGACCATTTTATTAATTGAATCAATTAAAAAAATGATTATTGATTTTTGACCTCACTTGACCTCAGTTAATATTGACCTCAGTTAATATTGTTTGACCTGGTGTTCATACGGATGACCTTCGATCAATACAGGATAGTCAATTAATAATCGACCTTATTTATAGAGGGTAACATATTCAGTACTAGGACTAATCTTCCATATGGCCCTCTTTTCCTGGGTAGGAACCAGTACTAAGCGATGTGGATAAAGTTTCTTGCTCAAGGAAACAACACGTGGCGCTTGCGAGGATCGAACAGGCTACCTCTCGGTTTCAAAGCTACGGAACCCGGGAAGGGACATTTCTGTTCCAGTATCTAGCAGAA
The DNA here is from genome assembly GCA_963580285.1 of Lucinisca nassula. Lineage (NCBI taxonomy): Eukaryota > Metazoa > Mollusca > Bivalvia > Lucinida > Lucinidae > Lucinisca > Lucinisca nassula. The sequence goes on from OY757016.1 coordinate 32,051,275, forward strand.
CAGAATTTAAAACGATAAAATGAGAGTGGAGAGGCAAACAAGAAATATGTCGTTTAAACGATATAATATGTCGTTTAAACGACATAGTTCTTGTTTTCCTTTCCACTCTGAAAAAGTAGGGTGGAATTTAAAACAATGAAATTAGAATGGAACAGAAAACAAACATATGTCGTTTAAACGACATATTACTTGTTTTCCTTTCCACCCTGCGAAAGTAGCGTGGAATTTAAAATAATAAAATTGGAATGGAACAGAAAACCAAAATATGTCGTTTAAAACGACATATTTCTTGTTTTCCTTTCAACTCCGAAAAAGTAGCGTGGAATTTAAAATAATAAAGATGTCGTTTAATCGCCATAATCTTGATCTCCCATTTGTTAAAGATGTCGTTTTTTTTTCAACATAATATGTCGTTTAAACCGATATAATCCTAGCCTTCCATTGGTTGGCTTGTTTGTTTGATTTGAGGGTTAACGCCCCAGTCAAAACTGTTTAGGTCATTTTGGATACCTCGCTTCCAATTTTGTGGGACTTTTACCCGACATTGAGATGAAATGACATCTCAAGCCCTGGCGCCGTATTAAACCAAAAGGGTTTATATGCATGAACGATCCAACTTGCAACACTTTTCCTGAGCATGCTTAGAACCTCCAAGCGGTTTACCAGTTGGCCTACACATGTGCGGCTGCTTTCGGCTCTACGTGGAAGCACAATGCAGCCCAGTCTATTTCTTCAAGCACTGATGTGCGAGGGCCGTCCATTGATTGTTATCACGGCTTATACTCAAATCATAGGTCATATCCAGAGATACGAACCTAGGATCATAGTGTCAGCTGTCCTTTTCGCATGCCCGTCTGTCGTTATAACCGCCTCGCCAACCAGTACCCACAACATAGGTATTGGAGCAGAAAATAGAAAATGTATATATATCCCTGTAAACCCCATGCAGAGTTCTCTATGAATAGTTGGATTCACAGGGGTTTTCATTATATTTGGTTGTGAACATGTTGCGTTTTTGAACTGTAGTAGGTCGGACTGACTGGGCTTGTTAAGACAGTCGCGTCACCAGTTCAGCAAGGTTTTATTAGTTCATTAAGCTGAATAGGACACGGACGGACTGACAGACGACCAGCTTATGTTTTCGCCTTGTGTTTCTGTGGGGTGGAACATCAGCTTCTAACTTTAATATGAAGGAATATTTACATTTCCAGTGTAAAGTGTAATGTAAACCTATAGAAATCAATTGCGTTCATACTACCATGAACGCATCGAATCACATGATTTTCAATGACGTTAAGTGACGTCATTCTAAACAATAATTATTGTTCTCTACGGGCGTTGATGACGTCAGCGCTGCTCCGCTTTTTGTAGAAAAACAGCGTGTAAATGTTTTTCACCTTTAAAAGTTTGCCCTACAAACATTTTTCCGCCCAGTGATGAGGGGCAAATAATGTAAATAAAAAAAAAAAATAAACTTATTTTTTCTGCTTTTCATGAATGTATGAACGGCAGTGGGTCGCTAGCAAAGTTTATATGAGCCCCTTCGGGGTTCATTTACTTTGCACGCGACCCACTGCGTTCATACTTCCATGAACTGCAGAAAAATAAATTTCATTTCTTAAAACAATTTATTTCTCTGTCAAGTTAGTCAGACAGACGGGCATGTGTAAAGGACTGCTGACACTATGATCCTAGGTTCGTTTCTCTGAATGTGGTGATACGGGTTTGGGGAGAATTAGAAAGTACAATTTCAACAAATATTGAACTCGTGTTGCTTAGAATATAGAGGATCTTACACTCGTGGTCATTTCGTATGAAATTTATGAAACGAGCCTTCGGCGAGTTTCATAAATTTCATATGAAATGACCACGAGTGTAAGATTCTGTTTATCATATGACCACTTTTAATTGGATTTCCTCGCCTTTAAATTTGAGAAATTTTCCACCACATATGCATGGTCGAAATGGACGTCATCATGACGTTACTTAATCCCGCCAAAGTGTTATTACACGTGTGGTCATACGATTTTTATTACACGACGTTATCCACTGCTTATCAACGACGTCATGTGATAAAAAAGTTATGCTTAATTAGTGTAGAGAGTCACAATAAGGAGGATTGATAGTTTAGAATCAAAGTACTGAAAGTACTGAGGAAAGTTGATTTATGAGGAATAATTATTATGATAACAATGCCAGTCGTAGATCAAGCAGTTATCTAGACATTTTGTGAGGGTTAAAAAATTCGACGAAGAAAATAAAAATGATTCATCGATTGTTTTGAGTTTAACGGACAGGTCAACCCTTGTGGATCATTTTGTCGTCTCCAAGAGAAAGGGGGGAGTGAAGAGATAGAAGAGATAGCAGGTGAGATGAAAGTGAGGGACAGAGTGAATGGAAGTGTAGAAACTGAAGAAATATCAACACTCACCATCTACCGTTACCTGCTGCAAGGACATCAGGCTTTGCCCAAATGTAAGTCAGTATCAACTGGACCCCCAGTTATACAAGATGCACATCACCTGTGCCTCACCCAACAACCTCCACGAAGAAAAAAAGGTAGAAAGGAAGAAAGATAAACGTGTCTGCTAATTTCTTCATGGTTTCTAAATTAGCTCAGTACATTCTGTGCTTGTCCCATCTGCTAATAATCTTACAGACAAGTTCTCCTAGCGGGCACATTACGTCTTAGCAACGTCGCATCAACGTTGCGTTGATACGACGTCGCATCAACGTTGCGTTGATACGACGCTGCACATACGTTGTGCAGTCGCTTGGAGCTATGTTCCTTCGGGCTTCGGGACATAAAAAGAAGAATAACTTGGACGAAAAAAAAAAAGATCATTTTTAAACCATTTGATTTAAACATTATAACCCTGACCAGACGCCGCGTTAGCGAACTTCGACTACCCAAGGCGAATAAATTACGTTTATTCCAAATAAATACATTAACCCATAATTGCCAATTGTTTCAATACTGGGACATTCGGAAACAGTTAAGACAGATTAGAGGCCACAGAATGTAGCGTCTGATCGGTGTCTTCACTATTTGCTAAAAGTACGGAACTTGATGTAAAATCCACAGCTTACAACACATGTTTTGTAATTAGAGCTCTCGAAAGCAGGTGAAGAACTGTTTTTGATGTCGGTCAGTTATGGGTTGTTTAGTCTGTCCCTGATAATCACAGAGAAGCGAGCTAACACTTTTAATCCTGTAGACCGGTGCAGACGCCGAGGTAAAAATACATTGTATCTATGCAAACATTGTAGATCCTGATAAGACGGCACGTAGCTAGCACGTCTCCCCAGAATGTACATGCACACTTTTTAATTGCCATCATGTCAGTGAACTAATCAGAAATTCCTTTCTATAAGAATATATTTAAAGCGAGAAGATTCCTGTTCAGAAACTCAGGGATGAAAGAGTAAAACATAAATATCATCGGAAAGCGCGTAGGAAAATGGTCCTAGAGTATTGTTTTCTGTTCAGAATAGGTATTTTTGTGCCAATTTATATCCAATCCGTATAAAGTCTTGAAAAATGAAATATTTCGAGAACGTTCCATGCCTGCAAAATTAATTTTCAAGAGTTCCTTTGGACTGTTTTATGCAGCGAACATACAGCGGAAGTGGAGTAACGCGGTCCAGTATGACATAGGAAATTGAGATTGTAAATCAACTGTCAAAATTGTTCAACGAGTGTATAATTCAAACGATTAAATCAGCAAGGTGTGCAGAAAAATACATCTATTAGACAGGTTTAAGTTAATTCACGCAACCGTCAATTCCAATAAAAATAATAAAACCTACTTAATAGAAAAAAATAAAGGATATTATAAAAATCATACTATGCAAAATAAGTTTTCATAATATATAAATCAATCATAGATATATCCTTTTTCCAATCAAATAGAACAAATTTATTTTTAGAATTTCAAGGGAAGTTAATATGCAGAAATTGCCCGACTAACAAACAACAATAAACTCTACCCCCCCCCCCCCCAACCCCCCAAATAGATCTAGATCTATATAAAGTGGAAGGTGGAAGATATAATTCCAGATAAAAATGGATATATGAGAACCCAAAATATCTTGTCTTCAGCACACACACTCGCAAAAAAAAAACGGCTAACTGTTAACCGTTTCACAAAAAGAGGAATTTTCTCGCTTGTGATGCCTCTTTATAGCACCTTTCATATAATCAAAACACCCAGCCCAAAATTAGCTTAACATCTATTGACATGAGCGTGGAAAGGAAAACAAGAAATATGTCGTTTAAACGACATAAGTTTGTTTTCTGTTATGTCGTTTAAGTTTTCTGTTCCATCCTATTTTTATTGTTTTAAATTCCACCCCACCTTTTTCAGAGTGGAAAGGAAAACAAGAAATATGTCGTTTAAACGACATATTTTTGTTTCTGTTCCATTCTAATTGTATTGTTTTAAATTCAACGCTACTTTTTCAGAGTAGAACAGAAAACAAGAAATATATTTTTGTTTTCTGTTCCATTCTAATGTTATTGTTTTTAATTCCGCCCTACTTTTTCAGAGTGGAAAGGAAAACGAAAAATAGGCGACATATTATATCGTTTAAACGACATATTTCTTGTTTTCCTCTCCCCGCTAATTTTATTGTTTCAAATTCTGTTCTGCTAGAAACTGGAACAGAACTGTCCCTTCCCGGGTTCCGTACAAATCCGATGCTTTACCACTGCACCACAGCGCTCCACATATTAAAGAAAAAAAGCTTTTGTCACGTCGCAGTTGTTTGCTTGAAATGTAGGCGCGACCAATTTAGTTTGTGAAAGAATAACTAGTGGTCTGGTCCAATTATTACGGTTGTCATATTGTGTAATTAGATAGACTGAACCAAACATAGCAGGAGAGAACATCGAAGACTCTGACCAGACTGCGCAGTTGCACCGTATGATCAGAGCATCACGAAAACACGCCTATTCAAATCTATGGACAGTTTAACCTATCAAAAAAAAAAATGAAAATTCTCAGAAGAAAAAAATGCGATATTTTTCTTATTTCTGTACAAAATATAGATTGTGGATACTCGTTAGAACCGCCTCATCGAGGCGGTTCTAACCAGTACCCACAAACTATATTTTAGAGCAGAAATAAGAAAAATAAGGTTTACCCCTGTAAACCCCAGTTTTGCTATATAAAAGTGGGGTTAAAGGGGGTCAAAATTATATAGGCGTGTTTTCATGATGGTTTCTGCTTTTTCCCTGACTTGAATGTCTTCAAATGATATCTAAGCAATGTCGCGTTTACGTCGATGCCGCGTCATGACCTGACCTCGACATTGAAACGACGTTGAAAGTCGTTGTGTGTCCGCAAAGAAATCCTGTACGGGTTTAGCTGGGCATCCAATCCGTCTGACCAGCGTCTTCGCTCGTTGCTCTCAAATCTGGTATTCTGGTTTTCACCAACCTCTGATTAACGACCGGCTTGAAATAAGTGAAATAACTTTGAAAGGACAGAAAAAAAAAACTTTTGTACTAACGGTGTTCGAACTACCCCCCCCCCCCCCCCCCACCACCACCACCACCTAACCCTCCCTCTCTCAAAAAAAAAAAAAAAAAAAAAAGAATATATAAATAAATAAATAGAGCGATTGAAATTCAAAAGCACAATATATTATCTGATTTTGGTGTGTCAAGGGTTAGTGCGTTACTTCCGCCACTGAAAACCAATCAGATACCGCTTTGTCTATTGGTATGCCAAACTTGGCAATGTTTAACGGCAAAAATTCCGCTATTTATGCCACCAAGATTATGACTAATTCTTCTTTTAAAATCATACTTGAAAGGTTTCAGTTACTCTCTCTTTATTTTTCTATACCCAGTGTCCTCTAGTAAAAGACAACCTTTGGGACTGTTCGAAAGTGCTTTTACAGACCACTTTTGAACAGTACCAAAGGTGGTCTTAAAATAGGATTTTTACTTTATTACACGTATCATTGTAACACGCGCAGTATCCGTGCGGGGTCCATGCGCGCCTTCGCCTTCAGATTGTTAACGGAATTATCAACAGTGAGTGTTTGAACTGCGGTTTATCGTCCCCGGCAACTCTATTTTGGAGACATTCTTTCCAATTTAGTTGGACTTTTACCCGACATTGAGATGAAATGACACCTCAAGCCCCATCGCCCAATGAAACGGGTTATATGCACGGACTCGCACCACTTTGCCTGGGCAGGCTTAGGCCCTCTTAACGGTTTACCAATACTCATGTGCGGTCGGTTTCAGCTCTGCGTGGAAACACCATCCACCCCAATCTATTTCTCCAAGCCCCGATTGAGCGGCTCGATATTATGTTTACATATACGTGTATCATTGGAAC